>JAVTVY010028419.1:0-10311 GCA_036873755.1 Hanleya hanleyi
AAGGTAGAGGGTTACTGTGCTCATTGTTTTACATGGTTCATGTCTCTATCTGCCCCATGATAAGTTGTCGAATTTTTACCTGACCACATTTGAAATTGACTGGTCTCTAACAATATGATCGCAAGGTAGAGGGTTACTGTGCTCATTGTTTTGCATGGTTCATGTCCCTATCTCCCCCATGATAAGTTGTCGAATTTTTACCTGACCACATTTGAAATTGACTGGTCTCTAACACTATAATCGCAAGGTAGAGGGTTACTGTGCTCATTGTTTTACATGGTTCATGTCTCTATCTCCCCCATGATAAGTTGTCGAATTTTTACCTGACCACATTTGAAATTGACTGGTCTCTAACACTATAATCGCAAGGTAGAGGGTTACTGTGCTCATTGTTTTGCATGGTTCATGTCCCTATCTCCCCCATGATAAGTTGTCGAATTTTTACCTGACCACATTTGAAATTGACTGGTCTCTAACAATATGATCGCAAGGTAGAGGGTTACTGTGCTCATTGTTTTGCATGGTTCATGTCCCTATCTCCCCCATGATAAGTTGTCGAATTTTTACCTGACCAGATTTGAAATTGACTGGTCTCTAACAATATGATCGCAAGGTAGAGGGTTACTGTGCTCATTGTTTTACATGGTTCATGTCTCTATCTCCCCCATGATAAGTTGTCGAATTTTTACCTGACCACATTTGAAATTGACTGGTCTCTAACAATATGATCGCAAGGTAGAGGTTTACTGTGCTCATTGTTTTACATGGTTCATGTCTCTATCACCCCCATGATAAGTTGTCGAATTTTTGCCTGACCACATTTGAAATTGACTGGTCTTCAACAATATGATCGCAAGGTAGAGGGTTACTGTGCTCATTGTTTTGCATGGTTCATGTCCCTATCTCCCCCATGATAAGTTGTCGAATTTTTACCTGACCACATTTGAAATTGACTGGTCTCTAACAATATGATCGCAAGGTAGAGGGTTACTGTGCTCATTGTTTTACATGGTTCATGTCCCTATCTCCCCCATGATAAGTTGTCGAATTTTTACCTGACCACATTTGAAATTGACTGGTCTCTAACACTATAATCGCAAGGTAGAGGGTTACTGTGCTCATTGTTTTGCATGGTTCATGTCCCTATCTCCCCCATGATAAGTTGTCGAATTTTTACCTGACCAGATTTGAAATTGACTGGTCTTCAACAATATGATCGCAAGGTAGAGGGTTACTGTGCTCATTGTTTTACATGGTTCATGTCTCTATCTCCCCCATGATAAGTTGTCGAATTTTTACCTGACCACATTTGAAATTGACTGGTCTCTAACAATATGATCGCAAGGTAGAGGGTTACTGTGCTCATTGTTTTACATGGTTCATGTCTCTATCTGCCCCATGATAAGTTGTCGAATTTTTACCTGACCACATTTGAAATTGACTGGTCTCTAACACTATAATCGCAAGGTAGAGGGTTACTGTGCTCATTGTTTTGCATGGTTCATGTCCCTATCTCCCCCATGATAAGTTGTCGAATTTTTACCTGACCACATTTGAAATTGACTGGTCTCTAACAATATGATCGCAAGGTAGAGGGTTACTGTGCTCATTGTTTTGCATGGTTCATGTCCCTATCTCCCCCATGATAAGTTGTCGAATTTTTACCTGACCACATTTGAAATTGACTGGTCTTCAACAATATGATCGCAAGGTAGAGGGTTACTGTGCTCATTGTTTTACATGGTTCATGTCTCTATCTCCCCCATGATAAGTTGTCGAATTTTTACCTGACCACATTTGAAATTGACTGGTCTCTAACAATATGATCGCAAGGTAGAGGGTTACTGTGCTCATTGTTTTGCATGGTTCATGTCCCTATCTCCCCCATGATAAGTTGTCGAATTTTTACCTGACCAGATTTGAAATTGACTGGTCTTCAACAATATGATCGCAAGGTAGAGGGTTACTGTGCTCATTGTTTTACATGGTTCATGTCTCTATCTCCCCCATGATAAGTTGTCGTATTTTTACCTGACCACATTTGAAATTGACTGGTCTCTAACAATATAATCGCAAGGTAGAGGGTTACTGTGCTCATTGTTTTAGATGGTTCATGTCCCTATCTCCCCCATGATAAGTTGTCGAATTTTTACCTGACCACATTTGAAATTGACTGGTCTCTAACAATATAATCGCAAGGTAGAGGGTTACTGTGCTCATTGTTTTGCATGGTTCATGTCTCTATCTCCCCCATGGTAAGTTGTCGAATTTTTACCTGACCACATTTGAAATTGACTGGTTTCTAGCAATATAATCGTAAGGTAGAGGGTTACTGTGCTCATTGTTTTGCATGGTTCATGTCCCTATCTCCCCCATGATAAGTTGTCGAATTTTTACCTGACCACATTTGAAATTGACTGGTCTCTAACAATATAATCGCAAGGTAGAGGGTTACTGTGCTCATTGTTTTACATGGTTCATGTCCCTATCTCCCCCATGATAAGTTGTCGAATTTTTACCTGACCACATTTGAAATTGACTGGTCTCTAACAATATGATCGCAAGGTAGAGGGTTACTCTGCTCATTGTTTTACATGGTTCATGTCTCTATCTCCCCCATGATAAGTTGTCGAATTTTTACCTGACCACATTTGAAATTGACTGGTCTCTAACAATATGATCGCAAGGTAGAGGGTTACTGTGCTCATTGTTTTACATGGTTCATGTCCCTATCTCCCCCATGATAAGTTGTCGAATTTTTACCTGACCACATTTGAAATTGACTGGTCTCTAACACTATAATCGCAAGGTAGAGGGTTACTGTGCTCATTGTTTTACATGGTTCATGTCTCTATCTCCCCCATGATAAGTTGTCGAATTTTTGCCTGACCACATTTGAAATTGACTGGTCTTCAACAATATGATCGCAAGGTAGAGGGTTACTGTGCTCATTGTTTTGCATGGTTCATGTCCCTATCTCCCCCATGATAAGTTGTCGAATTTTTACCTGACCACATTTGAAATTGACTGGTCTCTAACACTATAATCGCAAGGTAGAGGGTTACTGTGCTCATTGTTTTACATGGTTCATGTCCCTATCTCCCCCATGATAAGTTGTCGAATTTTTACCTGACCACATTTGAAATTGACTGGTCTCTAACACTATAATCGCAAGGTAGAGGGTTACTGTGCTCATTGTTTTACATGGTTCATGTCTCTATCTCCCCCATGATAAGTTGTCGAATTTTTACCTGACCACATTTGAAATTGACTGGTCTCTAACAATATGATCGCAAGGTAGAGGGTTACTGTGCTCATTGTTTTGCATGGTTCATGTCCCTATCTCCCCCATGATAAGTTGTCGAATTTTTACCTGACCAGATTTGAAATTGACTGGTCTTCAACAATATGATCGCAAGGTAGAGGGGTACTGTGCTCATTGTTTTACATGGTTCATGTCTCTATCTCCCCCATGATAAGTTGTCGAATTTTTACCTGACCACATTTGAAATTGACTGGTCTCTAACAATATGATCGCAAGGTAGAGGGTTACTCTGCTCATTGTTTTACATGGTTCATGTCTCTATCTCCCCCATGATAAGTTGTCGAATTTTTACCTGACCACATTTGAAATTGACTGGTCTCTAACAATATGATCGCAAGGTAGAGGGTAACTGTGCTCATTGTTTTGCATGGTTCATGTCCCTATCTCCCCCATGATAAGTTGTCTAATTTTTACCTAACCACATTTGAAATTGACTGGTCTCTAACACTATAATCGCAAGGTAGAGGGTTACTGTGCTCATTGTTTTACATGGTTCATGTCTCTATCTCCCCCATGATAAGTTGTCGAATTTTTACCTGACCACATTTGAAATTGACTGGTCTCTAACACTATAATCGCAAGGTAGAGGGTTACTGTGCTCATTGTTTTGCATGGTTCATGTCCCTATCTCCCCCATGATAAGTTGTCGAATTTTTACCTGACCAGATTTGAAATTGACTGGTCTTCAACAATATGATCGCAAGGTAGAGGGTTACTGTGCTCATTGTTTTACATGGTTCATGTCTCTATCTCCCCCATGATAAGTTGTCGTATTTTTACCTGACCACATTTGAAATTGACTGGTCTCTAACAATATAATCGCAAGGTAGAGGGTTACTGTGCTCATTGTTTTAGATGGTTCATGTCCCTATCTCCCCCATGATAAGTTGTCGAATTTTTACCTGACCACATTTGAAATTGACTGGTCTCTAACAATATAATCGCAAGGTAGAGGGTTACTGTGCTCATTGTTTTGCATGGTTCATGTCTCTATCTCCCCCATGGTAAGTTGTCGAATTTTTACCTGACCACATTTGAAATTGACTGGTTTCTAGCAATATAATCGTAAGGTAGAGGGTTACTGTGCTCATTGTTTTGCATGGTTCATGTCCCTATCTCCCCCATGATAAGTTGTCGAATTTTTACCTGACCACATTTGAAATTGACTGGTCTCTAACAATATAATCGCAAGGTAGAGGGTTACTGTGCTCATTGTTTTACATGGTTCATGTCCCTATCTCCCCCATGATAAGTTGTCGAATTTTTACCTGACCACATTTGAAATTGACTGGTCTCTAACAATATAATCGCAAGGTAGAGGGTTACTGTGCTCATTGTTTTACATGGTTCATGTCCCTATCTCCCCCATGATAAGTTGTCGAATATTTACCTGACCAGATTTGAAATTGACTGGTCTCTAACAATATGATCGCAAGGTAGAGGGTTACTGTGCTCATTGTTTTACATGGTTCATGTCTCTATCTCCCCCATGATAAGTTGTCGAATTTTTACCTGACCACATTTGAAATTGACTGGTCTCTAACAATATGATCGCAAGGTAGAGGGTTACTGTGCTCATTGTTACAGGCTCGGTGCTCATCTCTCCTGTATGATAAATGCTCAATTTTACCTAATAGCATTTTAAATTGACTGGTTCCTAAGACATTCATAATCGCAAGGTAGAGGGTTACTGTGCTCATTGTTTTGCATGGTTCATGTCCCTATCTCCCCCATGATAAGTTGTCAAATTTTTATCTGACCACATTTGAAATTGACTGGTCTCTAACAATATAATCGCAAGGTAGAGGGTTACTGTGCTCATTGTTTTACATGGTTCATGTCCCTATCTCCCCCATGATAAGTTGTCGAATTTTTACCTGACCAGATTTGAAATTGACTGGTCTCTAACAATATGATCGCAAGGTAGAGGGTTACTGTGCTCATTGTTTTACATGGTTCATGTCTCTATCTCCCCCATGATAAGTTGTCGAATTTTTGCCTGACCACATTTGAAATTGACTGGTCTTCAACAATATGATCGCAAGGTAGAGGGTTACTGTGCTCATTGTTTTACATGGTTCATGTCTCTATCTCCCCCATGATAAGTTGTCGAATTTTTACCTGACCACATTTGAAATTGACTGGTTTCTAACAATATAATCGTAAGGTAGAGGGTTACTGTGCTCATTGTTTTGCATGGTTCATGTCCCTATCTCCCCCATGATAAGTTGTCGAATTTTTACCTGACCACATTTGAAATTGACTGGTCTCTAACAATATAATCGCAAGGTAGAGGGTTACTGTGCTCATTGTTTTGCATGGTTCATGTCCCTATCTCCCCCATGATAAGTTGTCGAATTTTTACCTGACCAGATTTGAAATTGACTGGTCTTCAACAATATGATCGCAAGGTAGAGGGTTACTGTGCTCATTGTTTTACATGGTTCATGTCTCTATCTCCCCCATGATAAGTTGTCGAATTTTTACCTGACCACATTTGAAATTGACTGGTCTCTAACAATATGATCGCAAGGTAGAGGGTTACTCTGCTCATTGTTTTACATGGTTCATGTCTCTATCTCCCCCATGATAAGTTGTCGAATTTTTACCTGACCACATTTGAAATTGACTGGTCTCTAACAATATGATCGCAAGGTAGAGGGTTACTGTGCTCATTGTTTTGCATGGTTCATGTCCCTATCTCCCCCATGATAAGTTGTCGAATTTTTACCTGACCACATTTGAAATTGACTGGTCTCTAACACTATAATCGCAAGGTAGAGGGTTACTGTGCTCATTGTTTTACATGGTTCATGTCTCTATCTCCCCCATGATAAGTTGTCGAATTTTTGCCTGACCACATTTGAAATTGACTGGTCTTCAACAATATGATCGCAAGGTAGAGGGTTACTGTGCTCATTGTTTTGCATGGTTCATGTCCCTATCTCCCCCATGATAAGTTGTCGAATTTTTACCTGACCACATTTGAAATTGACTGGTCTCTAACAATATGATCGCAAGGTAGAGGGTTACTGTGCTCATTGTTTTGCATGGTTCATGTCCCTATCGCCCCCATGATAAGTTGTCGAATTTTTACCTGACCAGATTTGAAATTGACTGGTCTTCAACAATATGATCGCAAGGTAGAGGGTTACTGTGCTCATTGTTTTGCATGGTTCATGTCTCTATCTCCCCCATGATAAGTTGTCGAATTTTTACCTGACCACATTTGAAATTGACTGGTTTCTAACAATATAATCGCAAGGTAGAGGGTTACTGTGCTCATTGTTTTGCATGGTTCATGTCCCTATCTCCCCCATGATAAGTTGTCGAATTTTTACCTGACCACATTTGAAATTGACTGGTCTCTAACAATATAATCGCAAGGTAGAGGGTTACTGTGCTCATTGTTTTACATGGTTCATGTCCCTATCTCCCCCATGATAAGTTGTCGAATTTTTACCTGACCACATTTGAAATTGACTGGTCTCTAACACTATAATCGCAAGGTAGAGGGTTACTGTGCTCATTGTTTTGCATGGTTCATGTCCCTATCTCCCCCATGATAAGTTGTCGAATTTTTACCTGACCACATTTGAAATTGACTGGTCTCTAACAATATAATCGCAAGGTAGAGGGTTACTGTGCTCATTGTTTTACATGGTTCATGTCCCTATCTCCCCCATGATAAGTTGTCGAATTTTTACCTGACCAGATTTGAAATTGACTGGTCTCTAACAATATAATCGCAAGGTAGAGGGTTACTGTGCTCATTGTTTTACATGGTTCATGTCTCTATCTCCCCCATGATAAGTTGTCGAATTTTTACCTGACCACATTTGAAATTGACTGGTCTCTAACAATATGATCGCAAGGTAGAGGTTTACTGTGCTCATTGTTTTACATGGTTCATGTCTCTATCACCCCCATGATAAGTTGTCGAATTTTTGCCTGACCACATTTGAAATTGACTGGTCTTCAACAATATGATCGCAAGGTAGAGGGTTACTGTGCTCATTGTTTTGCATGGTTCATGTCCCTATCTCCCCCATGATAAGTTGTCGAATTTTTCCCTGACCACATTTGAAATTGACTGGTCTCTAACAATATGATCGCAAGGTAGAGGGTTACTGTGCTCATTGTTTTACATGGTTCATGTCCCTATCTTCCCCATGATAAGTTGTCGAATTTTTACCTGACCACATTTGAAATTGACTGGTCTCTAACACTATAATCGCAAGGTAGAGGGTTACTGTGCTCATTGTTTTGCATGGTTCATGTCCCTATCTCCCCCATGATAAGTTGTCGAATTTTTACCTGACCAGATTTGAAATTGACTGGTCTTCAACAATATGATCGCAAGGTAGAGGGTTACTGTGCTCATTGTTTTACATGGTTCATGTCTCTATCTCCCCCATGATAAGTTGTCGAATTTTTACCTGACCACATTTGAAATTGACTGGTCTCTAACAATATGATCGCAAGGTAGAGGGTTACTGTGCTCATTGTTTTACATGGTTCATGTCTCTATCTGCACCATGATAAGTTGTCGAATTTTTACCTGACCACATTTGAAATTGACTGGTCTCTAACACTATAATCGCAAGGTAGAGGGTTACTGTGCTCATTGTTTTGCATGGTTCATGTCCCTATCTCCCCCATGATAAGTTGTCGAATTTTTACCTGACCACATTTGAAATTGACTGGTCTCTAACAATATGATCGCAAGGTAGAGGGTTACTGTGCTCATTGTTTTGCATGGTTCATGTCCCTATTCCCATGATAAGTTGTCGAATTTTTACCTGACCAGATTTGAAATTGACCGGTCTTCAACAATATGATCGCAAGGTAGAGGGTTACTGTGCTTTTATTGTTTTACATGGTTCATGTCTCTATCTCCCCCATGATAAGTTGTCGAATTTTTACCTGACCACATTTGAAATTGACTGTCTTTAACAATATGATCGCAAGGTAGAGGGTTACTGTGCTCATTGTTTTACATGGTTCATGTCTCTACCTGCCCCATGATAAGTTGTCGAATTTTTACCTGACCACATTTGAAATTGACTGGTCTCTAACAATATGATCGCAAGGTAGAGGGTTACTGTGCTCATTGTTTTGCATGGTTCATGTCCCTATCTCCCCCATGATAAGTTGTCGAATTTTTACCTGACCACATTTGAAATTGACTGGTCTCTAACACTATAATCGCAAGGTAGAGGGTTACTGTGCTCATTGTTTTACATGGTTCATGTCTCTATCTCCCCCATGATAAGTTGTCGAATGTTTACCTGACCACATTTGAAATTGACTGGTCTCTAACACTATAATCGCAAGGTAGAGGGTTACTGTGCTCATTGTTTTGCATGGTTCATGTCCCTATCTCCCCCATGATAAGTTGTCGAATTTTTACCTGACCACATTTGAAATTGACTGGTCTCTAACAATATGATCGCAAGGTAGAGGGTTACTGTGCTCATTGTTTTGCATGGTTCATGTCCCTATCTCCCCCATGATAAGTTGTCGAATTTTTACCTGACCAGATTTGAAATTGACTGGTCTTCAACAATATGATCGCAAGGTAGAGGGGTACTGTGCTCATTGTTTTACATGGTTCATGTCTCTATCTCCCCCATGATAAGTTGTCGAATTTTTACCTGACCACATTTGAAATTGACTGGTCTCTAACAATATAATCGCAAGGTAGAGGGTTACTGTGCTCATTGTTTTACATGGTTCATGTCCCTATCTCCCCCATGATAAGTTGTCGAATTTTTACCTGACCACATTTGAAATTGACTGGTCTCTAACAATATAATCGCAAGGTAGAGGGTTACTGTGCTCATTGTTTTGCATGGTTCATGTCTCTATCTCCCCCATGATAAGTTGTCGAATTTTTACCTGACCACATTTGCAATTGACTGGTCTCTAACAATATAATCGTAAGGTAGAGGGTTACTGTGCTCATTGTTTTGCATGGTTCATGTCCGTATCTCCCCCATGATAAGTTGTCGAATTTTTACCTGACCACATTTGAAATTGACTGGTCTCTAACAATATAATCGCAAGGTAGAGGGTTACTGTGCTCATTGTTTTACATGGATCATGTCTCTATCTCCCCCATGATAAGTTGTCGAATTTTTGCCTGACCACATTTGAAATTGACTGGTCTCTAACAATATGATCGCAAGGTAGAGGGTTACTGTGCTCATTGTTTTACATGGTTCATGTCTCTATCTCCCCCATGATAAGTTGTCGAATTTTTACCTGACCACACTTGAAATTGACTGGTCTCTAACAATATGATCGCAAGGTAGAGGGTTACTGTGCTCATTGTTTTACATGGTTCATGTCTCTATCTGCCCCATGATAAGTTGTCGAATTTTTACCTGACCACATTTGAAATTGACTGGTCTCTAACAATATGATCGCAAGGTAGAGGGTTACTGTGCTCATTGTTTTGCATGGTTCATGTCCCTATCTCCCCCATGATAAGTTGTCGAATTTTTACCTGATCACATTTGAAATTGACTGGTCTCTAACAATATGATCGCAAGGTAGAGGGTTACTGTGCTCATTGTTTTGCATGGTTCATGTCCCTATCTCCCCCATGATAAGTTGTCAAATTTTTATCTGACCACATTTGAAATTGACTGGTCTCTAACAATATAATCGCAAGGTAGAGGGTTACTGTGCTCATTGTTTTACATGGTTCATGTCCCTATCTCCCCCATGATAAGTTGTCGAATTTTTACCTGACCACATTTGAAATTGACTGGTCTCTAACAATATAATCGCAAGGTAGAGGGTTACTGTGCTCATTGTTTTACATGGTTCATGTCCCTATCTCCCCCATGATAAGTTGTCGAATTTTTACCTGACCACATTTGAAATTGACTGGTCTCTAACAATATAATCGCAAGGTAGAGGGTTACTGTGCTCATTGTTTTACATGGTTCATGTCCCTATCTCCCCCATGATAAGTT
>JAVTVY010028420.1:0-105566 GCA_036873755.1 Hanleya hanleyi
CCTACCCGGAGAGGTACTTGTATCAAACACATCAATTCCTACCTGGAGAGGTACTTGTGTCAAACACATCAATACTTGAAGAGGTACTTATATCAAACACATCAATTCCTACCCAGAGAGGTACTTGTGTCAAACACATCAATTCCTACCCGGAGAGGTACTTGTGTCAAACACATCAATACCTGAAGAGGTACTTATATCAAACACATCAATTCCTACCCGGAGAGGTACTTGTATCAAACACATCAATTCCTACCCGGAGAGGTACTTGTGTCAAACACATCAATACCTGAAGAGGTACTTATATCAAACACATCAATTCCTACCCAGAGAGGTACTTGTGTCAAACACATCAATTCCTACCCGGAGAGGTACTTGTGTCAAACACATCAATACCTGAAGAGGTACTTATATCAAACACATCAATTCCTACCCGGAGAGGTACTTGTGTCAAACACATCAATACCTGAAGAGGTACTTATATCAAACACATCAATTCCTACCCGGAGAGGTACTTGTGTCAAACACATCAATACCTGAAGAGGTACTTATATCAAACACATCAATTCCTACCCAGAGAGGTACTTGTATCAAACACATCAATTCCTACCCGGAGAGGTACTTGTGTCAAACACATCAATACCTGAAGAGGTACTTATATCAAACACATCAATTCCTACCCGGAGAGGTACTTGTGTCAAACACATCAATACCTGAAGAGGTACTTGTATCAAACACATCAATTCCTACCAAGAGAGGTACTTGTGTCAAACACATCAATTCCTACCCGGAGAGGTACTTGTGTCAAACACATCAATACCTGAAGAGGTACTTGTGTCAAACACATCAATTCCTACCCGGAGAGGTACTTGTGTCAAACACATCAATTCCTACCCGGAGAGGTACTTGTGTCAAACACATCAATTCCTACCCGGAGAGGTACTTGTGTCAAACACATCAATTCCTACCCGGAGAGGTCCTTTTGTAAAAACACATCAATTTCTACCCGGAGAGGTACTTCTGTCAAACACATCAATTCCTACCCGGAGAGATACTTGTGTCAAACACCTGGAGAGGTACTTGTGTCAAACACATCAATTCCTCAACCATGTAACATAAACCAAACACTGAACAATAAACAAGTCAAATACCGGTACCCCTAACCCTCATTATAATGCGGTCAGTTTGTACTTCATGGTCTTTGTAAACAAATGAAGAATAATAACTGGCCAACCTTGTACAGTTGAATCAATAGTTGATGCTTCAAATTAACCTTGTTATAATGAGGGATAGGTGTACATTTTAAGAAGAATATTGAGGATACTATATAGTATACTATTATATTGACAGAGGTGACTTACACATGCACCCAAAGATTTTACTGAAGGTGAAATATGCAATCCTACTCACATTACTGATGAAAACTATGGGCAACCTCAAAGACGCGAACCAAAAAGAAATTGCAAATCATTTCCAAAATACATGTGATTGTACCGTGGACA
This sequence comes from Hanleya hanleyi, assembly GCA_036873755.1. Lineage (NCBI taxonomy): Eukaryota > Metazoa > Mollusca > Polyplacophora > Lepidopleurida > Hanleyidae > Hanleya > Hanleya hanleyi. Next base: position 1,503 of record JAVTVY010028420.1, read on the forward strand.
GATCATTCACCAAAGATATCACATATATTTTCTTCTCCTAGATATTTGATTCCAGTTGAAACAATTTTTTTGACTTTTTGAGATTAGAAGAGGTTAAATAATCATATTAACATGCCAAGTTTTATGTTAAAGTAAATGACATGTAAATGACATGCTTTCTATGAAGTATCAAGCTTTGTTCTACATTGATCTGAATATACCTGCTTCTTTATGTTGTGTATGAAATTCCGCAAGACATAAATCCATATCTTCACCTTCAAATTCATAATTGACATGACATTTAAAGTGAATATAATCCTCATGCATACCAAGATATAAAATATCACAAATGTATCCGAGCAGATAACCTCAATAAAAGTACATTGATAAGAGAAGTGAAAGTGAAACCAAATTTGACCACAACCACTGAAAAAAGATATGAACTGTACATAAGCAAACATAAGAGACTCTTGAAAGAACATGCAATGGAAATGAAGCTTTGAAGTTTATTTTTATGAAAAGACTCAGACCTGACTGGAAACGTGACAGAGCTGGGCTATTGAAAGTACCTATATCCTAATGATTGTTCATACTCACTCGTCCCTGTGGCCGATTCTCGCACGTTTATGCTGTCAGTGCCCTGACTCTTATCTGAAGTAGATTTGCCCACGCCATCTTTTGACCCAGGGGAGATAACATCTGGTGAATCTCTGTCTCTCATCTCATTCCGTAAACTAACATTAGAATCTTGACTTCTGTTCGGAGACATCATGTCAAAGTCGGGTGTTCCCTCTGATTTTGCAGGTGTCTCACCCGCCCCTCCATATATCACATTGACGGGTCGCAAATTGGGCAACTGAAAGCTTCCTCTGTCACCATGGTAATGATAGGAATGAGAGAGGTAAGAGAATTAGAATAAGGATATAGTTGAGATGTGTACAGTCAACAAATAAAGTTAGGGTTCCTAACATAAATTTAACCAAGACCTGGGACATCCAACATCCAAGCTGTTAGTGCTAAGCTTTCCATCTGTTTTTGTTGTGGCTATTATTTAATTCCATATATATCAAATTCAGGAGACAATTTATCCCATGTAGGGAATACAAATATTCAGTGTACACTGTTTTGGTGTAAATGTAATAATAAATGCTGTCTTCGAGTGACAAAAGTGGATGTGTGCCAAAGTCTCATTCATATAGGCGTGTCAGTACCTGTTTCTTGGACTGTTAGCTAAGTCTCCTATCCTATCAGGGCCCATCAGGATCTTTGCCCTCTCCATGTAATCCATATGAGTTTTGAAGAGCTGAAATAAACATTACCACAATTACATGTATTACAATCCTTTGTAATTGTCTCCAGTCCAGATATGAAGGTTGGGGACGAGAAAGTATGGATTCTGGGTTCTTAAATGACAAGTAGGGGAGATAATTCTTGCTTGTAAGATGGGTTCTCCAACTACTGTGACTTTGATCAAAATGTCAAAGTATACAGATTTCTATTTAGCACATCCAGTGATAAAATAGTTGAGCTCTTTAACGTGTCTACTGTTTCACATAACCTATTATTGCATGATAAACCCAAAGATATGAAATAAGATATGAAGAGAAATCAAATTTGGTGGATGTTGAAGATTTGATCAATGAGAAAGGGGTTAAACTAGATCAACCTGCTGGTCACTGAACACTCACCTCTGTATATCTCTCATGTAATTTGGTATATTCTTTTTTCATCTCTGACTCCTTGTCTTCTAGTCGGCTGACTGTAAATGACAACGAAAGTATAAATAATAATACTGCAAATAACTGTAAACAATGCAACTATTTCCTAAATAAATTGAAAACTTTCATAGAGTACTTTTCATGGTCAGCTGAGTTTTTGGACTTTAATTCTAACATTCTAACTATGCACTGTATACAAGATCTAAACTTCCCATGGTCGGTTTGCTTTTGGACATTCTAACCATGAACCTCACTGTATACAAGGTCTAAACTTCCCATGGTCGGTTTGCTTTTGGACATTCTATGATCCTCACTGTATACAAGGTCTAAACTTCCCATGGTCGGTTTGCTTTTGGACATTCTTACTATGAACCTCACTGTATACAAGGTCTAAACTTCTCATGGTCGGTTTGCTTTTGGACATTCTATGATGCTCACTGTATACAAAGTCTAAACTTCCCATGGTCGGTTTGCTTTTGGACATTCTATGATCCTCACTGTATACAAGGTCTAAACTTCTCATGGTCGGTTTGCTTTTGGACATTCTATGATCCTCACTGTATACAAGGTCTAAACTTCCCATGGTCGGTTTGCTTTTGGACATTCTATGATCCTCACTGTATACAAGGTCTCAACTTCCCATGGTCGGATTGCTTTTGGACATTCTATGATCCTCACTGTATACAAGGTCTAAACTTCCCATGGTCGGATTGCTTTTGGACATTCTATGATCCTCACTGTATACAAGGTCTAAACTTACCATGGTCGGATTGCTTTTGGACATTCTATGATCCTCACTGTATACAAGGTCTAAATTTCTCATGGTCGTTTTGCTTTTGGACATTCTATGATCCTCACTGAATAAAAGGTCTAAACTTCTCATGGTCGGTTTGCTTTTGGATATTCTTACTATGAACCTCACTGTATACAAGATCTAAAATTTCCATAGGTGACTCATTTTTTGGACTTTAATTCTAACATTGTAACTATGGACCTCACTGTATACAAGGTCTAAATTTCTCATGGTCGTTTTGCTTTTGGACATTCTATGATCCTCACTGTATAAAAGGTCTAAACTTCTCATGGTCGGTTTGCTTTTGGACATTCTATGATCCTCACTGTATACAAGATCTAAACTTCTCATGGTCGGTTTGCTTTTGGACATTCTATGATCCTCACTGTATACAAAGTCTAAACTTCCCATGGTCGGTTTGCTTTTGGACATTCTTACTATGAACCTCACTGTATACAAGATCTAAACTTCTCATGGTCGGTTTGCTTTTGGACATTCTATGATCCTCACTGCATACTGCAAAGTCTAAACTTCCCATGGTCGGTTTGCTTTTGGACACATTCTTAATATGAACCTCACTGTATACAAGGTCTAAACTTCTCATGGTCGGTTTGCTTTTGGACATTCTATGATCCTCACTGTATACAAGGTCTAAACTTCCCATGGTCGGTTTGCTTTTGGACATTCTTACTATGAACCTCACTGTATACAAGATCTAAAATTTCCATAGGTGACTCAGTTTTTGGACTTTAATTCTAACTATGGACCTCACTGTATACAAGGTCTAAACTTCCCATGGTCGGTTTGCTTTTGGACATTCTTACTATGAACCTCACTGTATACAAGATCTAAAATTTCCATAGGTGACTCAGTTTTTGGACTTTAATTCTAACTATGGACCTCACTGTATACAAGGTCTAAACTTCCCATGGTCGGTTTGCTTTTGGACATTCTTACTATGAACCTCACTGTATACAAGATCTAAAATTTCCATAGGTGACTCAGTTTTTGGACTTTAATTCTAACTATGGACCTCACTGTATACAAGGTCTAAACTTCTCATGGTCGGTTTGCTTTTGGACATTCTTACTATGAACCTCACTGTATACAAGGTCTAAAATTTTTATAGTTGACTCATTTTTTGGACTTTAATTCTAACATTGTAACTATAGACCTCACTGTAGATGAGAACTGGACTTACCATGGTCAGCTGAGTTTTTGGACTTTAATTCTAACATTCTAACTATGGACTCCAGGCTTTCCACCTTCTCTTCCAACATTTCCTTCTCTCCTTCGATGGCATCTTCCACCTCAAGGTATTTCTGTATAAAAAGAAAATTATATAACATAAAGGTGTCGTTCATAATTTACCTAATATATTTTTTACCCATCCAACCCCCTGTAGCACTACATGTGTTTCACAAGGGCTTGTAGCTGGTCGGTTATTAATTATGATTATATATACTCTCCTCCTACTCTATTTGTACAGAAGGGGACTCAGTGGAAACCACGGTTTTCCCGCCAAACCCCCCGACCAAAACGGCAACTCAAAGATTCAATAAAACTTTATCCGTCCTTATTTCTTACCTCAACGTGCTCTCCAAACTTCAATTCATTAGTTCAAACTTAATAACTGTTCGATCTATTCCTTTTAATTGCATAAATCCATCAATCAAAACAGCTCAACTCCCGCCCTTTCAACGCTCATGTCAAAGAACTGGGAACGGTAGTCGAGTGCACGTTACTGCCATGTGACCCACAGTCTATAATCCATGATATATAGTAAAACAGAAACACTATCTATCCATGATATATAGTAAAACAGAAGCACTATCTATCCATGATATATAGTAAAACAGAAGCACTATCTATCCATGATATATAGTAAAACAGAAACACTATCTATCCATGATATATAGTAAAACAGAAGCACTATCTATCCATGATATATAGTAAAACAGAAACAGTCTATCCATGATATATAGTAAAACAGAAGCACTATCTATCCATGATATATAGTAAAACAGAAGCACTATCTATCCATGATATATAGTAAAACAGAAACACTGTCTATCCATGATATATAGTAAAACAGAAACACTATCTATCCATGATATATAGTAAAACAGAAGCACTATCTATCCATGATATATAGTAAAACAGAAGCACTATCTATCCATGATATATAGTAAAACAGAAACACTATCTAGCCATGATATATAGTAAAACAGAAGCACTACATGCTATCTATCCATGATATATAGTAAAACAGAAACACTGTCTATCCATGATATACAGTAAAACAGAAACACTGTCTATGAGCCCAGTTGTGATGAATAGCACTTAAATCATAGATTTTCCTTTTACATTACGGTACTATTAATTTTTGCAGGTGTGACAATGTTTAAGATTTTTCATTGTGAAAAACAACTTAACAGTTGTGATATTGGTGAATACAGATATTGGTGAATACAGATATTGATGATTGAATGTAATTAATCTTTTTTTCATGCAAAAATCAATGAGTGCAAATTGCTCTCCTCACAGAATTGAGTGTGATTTATGTCAAAGAACTGGGAACGGTAGTCGAGTGCACATGACTGCCATGTGACCCACAGTCTATAATCCATGATATACAGTAAAACAGAAACACTGTCTATGAGCCCAGTTGTGATGAATAGCACTTAAATCATAGATTTTCCTTCTACATTACGGTACTATTAATTTTTGCAGGTGTGACAATGTTTAAGATATTTCACTGTGAAAAACAACTTAACAATTGTGATATTGGTGAATACAGATATTGGTGAATACAGATATTGGAGAATGTAATTAATCTTTTTTCATGCAAAAATCAACGAGTGCAAATTGCTCTCCTCACATAATTGAGGTGCGATTTATTGCTCTCCTTTAATTTCAAAACTGATGCACTGTGATCTATCCTCTTCTAGCTGAGCGCCACAAACAGAACAGAATGAATTAGTCTGCTGAGTAGAATCTTATTTCAGTCAGTCACATGTTGTTGTTTTTAATTTGCACACTACATGTAGGCACATGGTAAGGAAAAAATCTAATTGCATGGTCAAAATATCAGCTGACCACAGAGCCCCATGCAGGCCAGCAGTATGTAATTACAAGATTACACTTAGCTGTATCGCCTACTACAAACAATATCAGAGAGAAAAGGAAATGTTTGACCAGGTCACCAACTTCCTTATTCATACTATTACATGAGCTGATGGTCTAACTGTGAGAGCTGTGTCATTACGGTCATCAGAGTGGTATAATTGTTCGTTCGCTTTCATGACTGCTGGTCTGCTGCCGCCTTTGTTGGCGGAGTGATTTAGATTGCCGACATATAGTGCTGGCAGTTGGGTACCTTATTCTGGTGGTCGCTGGTTCGAATTCCGCATGGGACTCGACCAATTTTCAGCACTAGCATCTGTGCTATACAAAGATAGTTTAATCCCAAAATAATGAAAATTGTGTTATATGATGACTTTCTAAATGACAAAAATATCTTCTGTTTCTGGTCTCTTTACTTTATGGACTATTCAGTGAGGTGTCATGGCAGTTGGCCATGAATGATTATCACTGCTATTAATACGGTGTAACCTCTATATAACACTCTTGTTGGGGGACCAAATTTGAACTGCCTCATACAGAAAAGAAAACATTATTATTTGTAAGTACAGAATAAGTGCACATAAGCTAGAAATCGAATCCGGACGTTATCATGGTATATAGAGAGGAGATATTGTAAACAATGCACTTGTAACACTATATAGAGGATGACTATACCATGTTTCAGAGAGTACGCTCTGAAGGGGGTTCTGAATGCTATTTTAGTCATAGTCAATCCCGTGGTGTAGCAATACTTTTTAACAAGAATTTTGAGTATAAGGTCTTTAGAACTAAGGAAGACAGGCGTGGAAACCTCTTGGCAATTGATATTCAAATTAATGATACTAGACTAACGTTGGTCAACATCTACGGGCCGAATACCGACTCGCCTGAATTCTTTAAAGAACTTCAGACTATTATACAAAATTTTGAAAACGATTATTCGATTGTATGTGGTGACTGGAATCTGGTATTGGATCCGGATATCGACACGCAGAACTATTTACATGTCAATCACCCACACGCACGAGATACTGTACTGAACTTGATAGAAACTGAGGAATGGATAGACCCATGGGAAGTGTATGGGGAAGGAAAATGTAGGTTTACTTGGATGCAGAAAAAACCATTCAAACAATCTCGTTTGGATTATTTTCTATTATCGTCAGACTTTATTCCTTTTGTAGACAATGCGGAAATTCATCCCAAATATAAATCAGATCATTCCCTTACAACTATAACATGTAAGTTTTCGAAATTCCAACGGGGTAGGGGCACGTGGAAATTCAACAACTCTCTCTTAAAGGATGTTAGATATGTAAATGAAGTAAAATCTGTTATAAATACTACTGTGGAACAATATTCTGTAGAGAAAACGGAAAATGATATTACTTTATCTGTAAACGATCAACTGTTTTTTGAAATACTATTAAATGAAATTCGTGGTAAGACAATAGAATATGCAAGTCGAAAGAAGAAAGAAAATGTTAAAATTGAAAAGGAATTAGAGGATAAAATTAGAGATTTAGAGGGGAACTTAAATGTTTTGAATATAGATACAGATATACAGTCATTAGATGAACTGAAACGGGATTTGGAGCAATTTCGTAATAAAAAAATGGAAGGAGTAATGACACGTTCCCGTGCCAGATGGATAGAGCATGGAGAGAAGCCAAGTAAATATTTCTGTTCTTTAGAGAAGAGAAATTATATAAATAAAACAATTCCTCGTATACAAAAGGATAATACAATAATAAGTGGTCAACGGGAAATTCTTGAAGAAGTAAAATCTTATTACCAAAATTTGTATAAAAAAGATACCTCTATAGACGATGCAGATCTGAATGATTTATCAATAAGAAATGTCAATAAGCTGAAAAATGAAACCTCGGAATCTTTAGAAGGGCCGATAACTGTGATTGAAGCATTAGCGGCTTTGAAGAATTTTAAAAATGAAAAATCGCCCGGTATGGATGGTTTTAGTGCGGAATTTATTAAATTCTTTTGGATTGATATAAAAATATTTCTAGTCAAATCTATTAACTATGGTTATTTACATAACGAAATGTCTATATCGCAAAAACAAGGATTGATCACCTGTATTCCAAAAGGGAACAAACCCAGACAATTTCTAAGTAATTGGAGACCAATAACATTATTAAATGTTACATACAAACTCGCTTCAGCGTGTATCGCCAATAGAATAAAAAAAGTGTTAGGCAGTATAATAAATGAAAATCAAAAAGGCTTTGTAAAGGGGAGATATATGGGAGAGAATATTAGGTTATTGCAGGATATATTGGAATATTCTGAGGAAAATGATATACCTGGCTGTTTACTGCTGATTGATTTCGAGAAGGCCTTTGACACTATTTCTTGGAAATTTATGTTAAAAACGTTAAAAATTTTCAATTTTGGACCTTCTATATGTCAGTGGATTAAAACCTTCTATAAAAATATAAGTTCGACTGTTATTCAATGTGGCTTTCTATCCAGTAGATTCCAAGTAGAAAGAGGATGTCGACAGGGAGGCCCGCTTTCTCCATATATTTTTATATTATGTGCGGAAATATTGGCGTGTTTAATTCGTGACGATGAAAGGATAAAAGGCATAAAAATCAAAGAAAATGAATATAAAATAAACTTGTTTGCGGACGATACTTTCTTGACTCTTGACGGAATCGAGGGGTCCCTGCAGGCAGCATTGGACATCATTCGTATTTTCGGGCGGTTGTCCGGTCTGAAGTTGAATGCTAATAAAACAAATGTTGTATGGTTTGGATCTAAAAAGGGTTCAATAGAAGAGTTGTGTCCAGAGTTCAATCTGAAATGGAACGATGGGATATTCAAACTATTGGGGATTGTTTTCTATCCTAATCCGAAAGATATGATTATTAGAAATTACAAAGATAAGTTAAAAGATATTAAAGAATTGTTAAGTCACTGGAGCAAGCGCTCTCTTACCGTATTAGGTCGAGTTACAGTAGTGAAGACATTGGCACTGCCCAAGCTAAATTTACTTTTTGCATGTCTACCCAACCCTCCCTTATCTGTGATTGATGATATTCAAAAAGTATTTTTTAGGTTCATATGGGGTGTTAATATTGACAAAATTAAAAGAGCACAAATGTATCAAAGTTATGAACAAGGAGGTGTCAAGATGGTAGATGTAAGATCATTTATGTATTCTATGAAAATAACATGGATTCGGAGATATATTTCGAACAACAATTGGAAGGATATATTTCTTAAAAACTGTAATATTCCTTTAGACTTAATAGAAGTTGGGAAAATCAAATTACAGAAAATTGTAGAAGAGAATATAACTAGTTTGTTTTGGAAAGATGTTTTCCATGCTTGGAGTGAACTGCTACCAGCTATCAACATAAGAGAGCAAAGAACTCAGTGTATTTGGTTGAATGACGGTATTAAGATTGCTGGGAAACCAATATTCTACAGCAAGTGGTTCACCAGAGGGGTTAAATATGTAAATGATCTCTTAACATGTGAGGGTGGCTTCATGACGCTGCAGGAATTCAGGAATATTTATGGTATAGAAACAAACTATCTGCAGTATCATGGAATCGTCCAAGCTGTTAAGTGTTATATGGGAAATTGTTGTAAAAATACCCAAAGGTGTGCTTATCCATGTATTCCTGATCAAATTCATTTATTGCTGAAAAGTCAGAAGGGCTGCCAAGACTTTTACAAGATATATGTAGGAATGAAATCTGTAACACCAGTATCACAGGTAAAATGGGAAAAGTACTTAGATATTTTCGATATTGAGTGGAACAAAGTGTACTCGAGACCATTCAAATGCACACTCGACACTAGGCTTAGATGGTTCCAATTCCGTCTAGTGCATAAAATATTGGCCACCAATAAATTCTTGTATAACATAGGTATTGTAAATTCTCCCAACTGTGATTTTTGCCAGGAAGTTATCGAGGATTTACCTCATATATTTTGGCATTGTCCGGTTGTAGCAGCCTTTTTGAATGACGTTAGTGAATGGTTTAGATCAGTTAATATTTATCTCTATTTGTCTGAAAGAGTGCTGCTACTCGGAATGGAAAAAACTGATTATATATTTAATACAATACTTATTGTTATAAAGTGGTATATATATCAGTCTAAAAGACGAAAACAACGTCCTAATATCAATGCATGTAAAAAGCAGATAGAATTTTTGTATAATACCGAAAATTTTATTTTTCGGAAAAATTGTGAATATCAAAGGTTTGAAAACCGATGGAAAGATTTTTCTAGATTAGTACGTGACAAATAACTGTACCCTAAGGACTAGCGTTACCCAGAATTTGAATTTAATGGACCATAGTAAAAGGATCAATACACATGTTATTCGTATTTTATTTTCCTTTGTATTCGTTTATATATATATATATTCTTTTTTTGTATTTTTGTGTGTGCTTTATTTTTTTCAAGTTTAATTGTCTTTTATTCACTTGTATGATTTATTTGTGGCAAAATAAATTTCTTATAAAAAAAAAAAAAAAAATATACCATGTTTTATTTGCATGTCCATGCTATACTATTGCTCGGTTACCCTTCCTAAACAAAATGTTAGATACATGTATTTATCCATATTTTAAACAATTAACCAGAAATATTAAACTAAAGCTCACACTTGCAAGTATCTTGTATGCTGTATGTTCCTATCTCAAACTATGTGAAACACAAGTGACAACGACAATCTTGAAGCTGGCTCATTGAGCTCGATATATGACAAAATGTATCTACACTATTGTTCAAATCTTTTTTCTGTGTGTCTGTTGTACTCTGACCATATTGCCAATCAATTGTGACTGTGTTGAAGTGTCAATAAAGTTATCTTATCTTATCTTATATTTTTTGCCATAAATATAAGTGTTGAAATAATATACATTTACAGTCTAGTCTCACAATAAGATGCCTCAATATAGAGCTTATTCTGATTTAAGGCGGGCGCTATGATGTCCCTCGCATTAAAAATACCTATCATTTCAACTGTTTATAAGGCTGAAAATATATAAGGTGGTTCAAATTTGGTCCCCAATAACAGCATTAAGATTACACTGTATTAATTCTGGGCCAGGAGACCATACCTTATATCAGAATCAGCGTAAAATTGAGGCACCTTCTAGCATATCTAGGGAGGCCACACTGTACCTACAGGCATAGAGGTACAAGTGTCAATTCTCAACAGAGAACAGATCGGCCATGTGGTTCTGTAATGTATGCATTTCCCTTATTTTAAAATTTGATTATGACTGATCAAAGCTGAATGATGATCAAAACAATGCCTGAAAGCTTGTAATCCATCTGGGGGTCACAATTGACCAAAAAAAAAAGAGAATTACCGGTATTCTTTATTTCTGTTTTCAGGTGCGATTATTTTTAGGTACAATTTTTTAGGTGCTTCAGATGCAAATTTAGTCTTCAAAATCTTAATAACTAAGTATGGCAAAATGTTTGCCTGACTAAGTGGAGACCCTCTAAGCTGATAATGTAGTCTTACAAAAACACTGTAAACAGGGCTCCTCACTATCAAACAATCAGCTCCTCACTATCAAACAATCAGCTCCTCACTATCAAACAATCAGCTCCTCACTATCAAACAATCAGCTCCTCACTATCAAACAATCAGCTCCTCACTATCAAACAATCAGGCCCTCACTATCAAACAATCAGCTCCTCACTATCAAACAATCAGCTCCTCACTATCAAACAATCAGCTCCTCACTATCAAACAATCAGGCCCTCACTATCAAACAATCAGCTCCTCACTATCAAACAATCAGGCCCTCACTATCAAACAATCAGCTCCTCACTATCAAACAATCAGCTCCTCACTATCAAACAATCAGGCCCTCACTATCAAACAATCAGCTCCTCACTATCAAACAATCAGCTCCTCACTATCAAATAATCAGCTCCTCACTATCAAACAATCAGGCCCTCACTATCAAACAATCAGGCCCTCACTATCAAACAATCAGCTCCTCACTATCAAACAATCAGGCCCTCACTATCAAACAATCAGCTCCTCACTATCAAACAATCAGGCCCTCACTATCAAACAATCAGCTCCTCACTATCAAACAAATCAGCTCCTCACTATCAAACAATCAGCTCCTCACTATCAAACAATCAGGCCCTCACTATCAAACAATCAGGCCCTCACTATCAAACAATCAGCTCCTCACTATCAAACAATCAGCTCCTCACTATCAAACAATCAGGCCCTCACTATCAAACAATCAGCTCCTCACTATCAAACAATCAGCTCCTCACTATCAAATAATCAGCTCCTCACTATCAAACAATCAGGCCCTCACTATCAAACAATCAGGCCCTCACTATCAAACAATCAGCTCCTCACTATCAAACAATCAGGCCCTCACTATCAAACAATCAGGCCCTCACTATCAAACAATCAGCTCCTCACTATCAAACAATCAGCTCCTCACTATCAAACAATCAGGCCCTCACTATCAAACAATCAGCTCCTCACTATCAAACAATCAGGCCCTCACTATCAAACAATCAGCTCCTCACTATCAAACAATCAGCTCCTCACTATCAAACAATCAGGCCCTCACTATCAAACAATCAGCTCCTCACTTTCTCTAATTTTATAAGTTATACCATTTATTTCTGGAAAAGTATTCGTCATATGTAGGGTTTCAAAATTTGGCAAGGTTATTCTGAACTAGGAGAAGAAAATTGCATGTGCGTCAATTTTCAAGATTTGGCAATAATGAACTTTGTATTAGAATACCTGCTCAAGGTGAAAGTACTTATAGATCCAGGCATGACTATCCATGAATGCATAATGTGGAGACCTCCAGATCTGACAGGTGATTCACTCTACACATGTCCACTCACACCAAACAACATTATCAACATTTTTACTCTAGAGTCAATATAATAGATCTATGCATGGCCACCTGCCATGAAGGCCATGTGCAATTTCCAAAAACAGTGAGCCTAGTTTAAATGAATCTATTCAAAATAGATTGTAATATTATTGAAGTTTAAAGTGTAACTGAGGCACAAGTGTATGTCATATTCAAGATAATGATGTGAATAACAAAACATAGTAAAGTTTTCCCCCAACATTTCACTTGTGTTCTGTCTCAGACATGTCAGAGAATTCGAAGGTGGCTTTCTATAGTGGAAGAGGAATCTGCACTGCCTCTTTTGACATCAGAAATGACATATTTTTTATCATTTAGAAAGTGATCGTATAACAGTATTTTCGTTATTTTGGGATAACACTATCTTAGAATAGCATAAATAGAATAACGAAAATACTGTAATACATGTACGATCACTTTCTAAATGATAAAAAATATATCTATTCAGCTTTGGGAGCTGTGTCATTACGATCTGACACCAGACATGCCAGAGGGGTACTGTATGTTCGCTTTCAAGACTACCGGTCTGCTACCTCCTATTTTTGTGGGAGGCCCGTTGGCCGAGTGGTTTAGATCGCCGACATACAGTGCTGGCGATTAGGTGCCTGACTCTGGGGTCGCTGGTTCGAAACCCGCACGGGACTCGACCCAATTTTCAGCACTAGAATTTGTGCTATTCTAAAATCAGAAATGATGTTAATGACGTCATACTTCGAGCCCCCTGCACCGTCTGTGCGACATCGCGGCAATGTAGAGAATGGAACAGTTTTGTAACAATGTTGGATTGTGACGTGGTTTATCGTTCCATAATGTCACAAGTTCTGACATGCTTGTGGCGCTGTGCACTACAATAACATTACTAACATTGTAATTGTTAAAATTAAAGTCATAGAAAAGAAACAGGGCATAAATTCTGGAACTTGGAAGATTATTTTGGATATGACGTAAAATTGCAAAAGTACCACAGTTACACTTTAAGCATCTGAGAAACATGAAAAATGTGCTCAAAATCTCGAGAAACCCATAAAAACTGGTCCTAATAACCCATCATGCAAAATATGTGTTTGAACCTCTTGATTTCTCCAAGTCACCATTTCTGAATGTATTGGATATGTACTTCTGACATGTATGAACAAGGCTAAAGTTTACTTCAAGTCCATTATATAACATTTTCTCATGTTTCTGATTGTAACACAACAAATTACAAGTTTGAATAGATTCTTCAGCTGATCGCACTCAGATTAGTAGTACAGGGTAACAATATATTAGTCTGCACTTCATGGTAATGTAGTTTTATGCTTCTTCAATTTTTCTTTCATGCAAACTAAACGAAGATAATAACTGCAGTTTCCACAGATTACTGGCATTGAATTTATCAGATTTCAGTCGACAAAATGTATCATGTCATGCATGTCCTGATTTAGCATTAGATTATATTACATAAATGTAAGAAATTGGCACATGTGCATGTGTAGGTACGCTTATCAGGTTTAGAATTCTTGTACTTCAGCTTCCTCAGATTATGTCTGACTAATAACCTTGACATTGATGATCAGGATGACGTGACTCACTTCAAGGTCATAACAAGGTTAGCATGAACTTGGACATACCCCTAAACCCACTTGGTCACATTCTTACTTGTGCCAATGTCAATCATAGATTGGTCATATTCATACTTGTGTCAATGTCAATCTCAGATTGGTCACATTCTTACTTGTGCCAATGTCAATCTCAGATTGGTCATATTCATACTTATGTCAATGTCAATCTCAGATTGGTCACATTCTTACTTGTGTCAATGTCACTCTCAGATTGGTCACATTCTTACTTGTGTCAATGTCAATCAGAGATTGGTCACATTCTTACTTGTGTCAATGTCAATCTCAGATTGGTCACATTCTTACTTGTGTCAATGTCATTCTCAGATTGGTCACATTCATACTTATGTCAATGTCATTCTCAGATTGGTCACATTCTTACTTATGTCAATCTCAGAATGGTCACATTCTTACTTATGTCATTGTCAATCTCAGATTGGTCATATTCTTACTTGTGCCATTGTCAATCTCAGATTGGTCACATTCTTACTTGTGTCAATGTCAATCTGAGATTGGTCATATTCATACTTATGTCAATGTTATTCTCAGATTGCTCACATTCTTACTTGTGTCAATGTCAATCATAGATTGGTCATATTCTTACTTGTGTCAATGTCAATCTCAGATTGGTCACATTCTTACTTGTGTCAATGTCAATCATAGATTGGTCACATTCTTACTTGTGTCAATGTCAATCATAGATTGGTCATATTCATACTTATGTCAATGTCATTCTCAGATTGGTCACATTCTTACTTATGTAAATCTCAGAATGGTCACATTCTTACTTATGTCATTGTCAATCTCAGATTGGTCATATTCCTACTTGTGCCATTGTCAATCTCAGATTGGTCACATTCTTACTTGTGTCAATGTCAATCTCAGATTGGTCATATTCATACTTATGTCAATGTCAATCTCAGATTGGTCATATTCCTACTTGTGCCATTGTCAATCTCAGATTGGCCACATTCTTACTTGTGTCAATGTCAATCTCAGATTGGCCATATTCATACTTACATGTATGTCAATGTCAATCTCAGATTGGTCACATTCTTACTTATGTCAATGTCAATCTCAGATTGGTCATATTCTTACTTGTGCCATTGTCAATCTCAGATTGGTCACATTCTTACTTGTGTCAATGTCAATCTCAGATTGGTCATATTCATACTTATGTCAATGTTATTCTCAGATTGCTCACATTCTTACTTGTGTCAATGTCAATCATAGATTGGTCATATTCTTACTTGTGTCAATGTCAATCTCAGATTGGTCACATTCTTACTTGTGTCATTGTCAATCTCAGATTGGTCACATTCTTACTTGTGTCAATGTCAATCTCAGATTGGCCATATTCATACTTATGTCAATGTTATTCTCAGATTGGTCACATTCTTACTTGTGTCAATGTCAATCATAGATTGGTCATATTCTTACTTGTGTCAATGTCATTCTCAGATTGGTCATATTCTTACCAGTGTCAATGTCAATCATAGATTGGTCACATTTTTACTTGTGTCAATGTCAATCATAGATTGGTCATATTCTTACTTGTGTCAATGTCATTCTCAGATTGGTCATATTCTTACCAGTGTCAATGTCAATCATAGATTGGTCACATTCTTACTTGTGTCAATGTCAATCTCAGATTGGTCACATTCTTTCTTGTGTCAATGTCATTCTCAGATTGGTCACATTCATACTTATGTCAATGTCATTCTCAGATTGGTCACATTCTTACTTATGTCAATCTCAGACCG
This sequence comes from Hanleya hanleyi, assembly GCA_036873755.1. Taxonomy (NCBI): domain Eukaryota; kingdom Metazoa; phylum Mollusca; class Polyplacophora; order Lepidopleurida; family Hanleyidae; genus Hanleya; species Hanleya hanleyi. The sequence goes on from JAVTVY010028420.1 coordinate 17,400, forward strand.
ATCACATTCTTACTTATGTCATTGTCAATCTCAGATTGGTCATATTCTTACTTGTGCCATTGTCAATCTCAGATTGGTCACATTCTTACTTGTGTCAATGTCACTCTCAGATTGGTCACATTCTGACTTGTGTCAATGTCAATCAGAGATTGGTCACATTCTTACTTGTGTCAATCTCAGACTGATCACATTCTTACTTATGTCATTGTCAATCTCAGATTGGTCATATTCTTACTTGTGCCATTGTCAATCTCAGATTGGTCACATTCTTTCTTGTGTCAATGTCATTCTCAGATTGGTCACATTCATACTTATGTCAATCTCAGACTGATCACATTCTTACTTATGTCATTGTCAATCTCAGATTGGTCATATTCTTACTTGTGCCATTGTCAATCTCAGATTGGTCACATTCTTTCTTGTGTCAATGTCATTCTCAGATTGGTCACATTCATACTTATGTCAATGTCATTCTCAGATTGGTCACATTCTTACTTATGTCAATCTCAGAATGGTCACATTCTTACTTATGTCAATGTCAATCTCAGTTTGGTCACATTCTTACTTATGTCAATGTCAATCTCAGATTGATCATATTCTTACTTGTGCCATTGTCAATCTCAGATTGGCCACATTCTTACTTGTGTCAATGTCAATCTCAGGTTGGTCATATTCATGCTTATGTCAATGTCAATCTCAGATTGGTCACATTCTTACTTATGCCAATCTCAGAATGGTCACATTCTTACTTATGTCAATGTCAATCTCAGATTGGTCATATTCTTACTTGTGCCATTGTCAATCTCAGATTGGCCACATTCTTACTTGTGTCAATGTCAATCTCAGGTTGGTCATATTCATGCTTATGTCAATGTCAATCTCAGATTGATCACATTCTTACTTATATCAATGTCAATCTCAGACTGGTCATATTCTTACTTGTGCCATTGTCAATCTCAGATTGGTCACATTCTTACTTGTGTCATTGTCAATCTCAGATTGGTCACATTCATACTTCAAAGTCAATCTCAGATTGATCACATTCTTACTTATGTCAATGTCAATCTCAGATTGGTCATATTCTTACTTGTGCCATTGTCAATCTCAGATTGGCAATGGCCACATTCTTACTTGTGTCAATGTCAATCTCAGGTTGGTCATATTCATACTTATGTCAATCTCAGATTGATCACATTCTTACTTATGTCAATGTCAATCTCAGACTGGTCATATTCTTACTTGTGCCATTGTCAACCTCAGATTGGTCACATTCTTACTTGTGTCATTGTCAATCTCAGATTGGTCACATTCTTACTTGCGTCAATGTCAATCTCAGATTGGTCATATTCATACTTATGTCAATGTCAATCTCAGATTGGTCACATTCTTACTTATATGTCAATGTCAATCTCAGATTGGTCATATTCTTACTTGTGTCAATGTCAATCTCAGATTGGTCATATTCATACTTATGTCAATGTCAATCTCAGATTAGTCACATTCTTACCAGTGTCAATGTCAATCATAGATTGGTCACATTCTTACTTGTGTCAATGTCAATCTCAGATTGGTCATATTCATACTTATGTCAATGTCAATCTCAGATTGGTCACATTCTTACTTATGTCAATGTCAATCTCAGATTGGTCATATTCTTACTTGTGCCATTGTCAATCTCAGATTGGTCACATTCTTACTTGTGCCATTGTCAATCTCAGATTGGTCATATTCATACTTATGTCAATGTCAATCTCAAATTGGCCACATTCTTACAAGTGCCATTGTCAATCTCAGATTGGTCACATTCTTACTTGTGTCAATGTCAATCTCAGATTGGTCATATTCATACGTATGTCAATGTCAATCTCAGATCGATCATATTCATACTTGTGTCAATGTCAATCTCAGATCGGTCACATTCTTACCAGTGCCAATGTCAATCTCATATTGGTCATATTCATACCCGTGTCAATGTCAATCTCATATTGGTCATATTCATACCCGTGTCAATGTCAATCTCAGATTGGTCATATTCATACTTATGTCAATGTCAATCTCAGATTGGTCACATTCTTACTGTGCCAATGTCAATCTCAGATTGGTCACATTCTTACTTATGTCAATGTCAATCTCAGATTGGTCACATTCTTACTTGTGCCATTGTCAATCTCAGATTGGTCACATTCTTACTTGTGTCAATGTCAATCTCAGATTGGTCACAATCTTACTTGTGGCAATGTCAATCTCAGATTGGTCATATTCATACTTATGTCAATGTCAATCTCAGATTGGTCATATATTCATACTTATGTCAATGTCAATCATAGATTGGTCACATTCTTACTTATGTCAATGTCAATCTCAGATTGGTCACATTCATACTTGTGTCAATGTCATTCGTCACATTCTTACTTGTGTCAATGTCATTCGTCACATTCTTACTTGTGTCAATGTCATTCGTCACATTCTTACTTGTGTCAATGGCAATCTCAGAAGATAAGCTGTATCATTGTAAATCTGAGATTGGCTACACTATTACTTCAGACCTCTCAAGTTATAATTTTGCCAAGGCGTGAGATTTGGGTATATCCTCCATGGTGTTAGCCAGAGACCTGTATATACAACATTTGGATAGGCAAAAATTGGAAAATGGGAGAGAGAGGAGAAAATAGAAAATGGACAGGTAAAATTTGGCAAAATGAAATTTTTGAACAGGCAGTTTTTGATTCCTGGCTAACACCCTGATATCCGCCCAGGAGATGTGAACCCCACAAAAATGTGAATTTCTAGGCGTCATTTCATACAACTTTTCGCACTTTTGTTTCATATCACAGCCTACCATGTATACATTGCACTCTTCAGGGAGGCTATAATGGATACTTAAAACCATGATGTCTGGGAAACTTTTGACATTACTGACCCCTTTTTCTGCAAACTGGAGCATTTTGAACGATTCTTAGTTATTTTAGAAATAATTTCATTAAAATGCCCAGATGCATGTGATTTTAATATACCTGCGTGAGCAGGTCAGAGAAAAGGACCAAGTAGGATATCCCAACTGGGATAAAAATCCCACTTTGGATATTTTTTGTATAGTTTCATATTTTCAAGCTGGCATATTTTGCTAGTTATTCTGTTCATATAAAGACATACAACAGTGGTGAATGATGGGAAGTATAGTGTAAGAACAACACGAAAAAATAATGCACATAATTGCAATATCACAAGAATAATTTTGGCGAGAAAAAGTCAGCAAAATTATAAAATCGCATTGGCAGTTTTGTGAAGCAGATTCTGTCTTGTTTCTGTAGTTTAGATGCAGAAATTCGGCATTGCCGTTAGTATGAAAATCACTCAAAATATCTCAATTAGGATATATTTCAATATCCAGACATGGATTTAATATCCCAAGTGGGATATATATCCCAGTTTGTCCTTATCTCTAACCTGGTGAGAGCATGAGACAGATGCCAAATGCGCGAGTCGGGTTGATAGGCCTGTTACTTAATGTGCCAGTCGATCTGAGATGGGACACATTCTAGTTACTTGAGTCAAATCATGTGAGTCGGAGACATGATTATAGTATTTTGAAATCAGTGGCAGACGGCTGTCTGAATCAACCAACCCTAATGCAGCTAGCCTAGAGCTCAGCATGAATTTTGTTACTAACCTGTTCGGCTGTACGACGCAACTGTTTCTCGCGTTCATACTGCGTCAACAGCTGTTCATTATCATCGCGTAACAGTTCTAATTCCACTTCACACTCCTGTTTGTCCGCATACGCCTGATCTAAACCCTCCAAAATTCCAACAACAAGAGGCATAAGTTCTTTGACTACATCCTCGTCGTATTTTTTTATCATCCGTTCGAACTCTTTATATACACTGGAAGCGAGAGATTGCACTTTTTCGGACATGACATGTCCCTCATCGCTCGTTCCGTACACCGTCTCTCCCATCCCCTCCTCCATTTTGACACTGTATTTGTGTCACTTATACTACTTAAATACTTCCTGATGTTTCTTCGATGCACTTTTTGTTTTCTTGGTCCTCTTTTTACACAAAATATGTCGAAAATCGCAGCGTTCTAAGCCCATCCTCCAGCGACATTTCATTACTGATGTAAATTTCTTGCGCATCATGTGATCTTCCACGCATGCGCACTGCATGTAAACATGGGAATCGTGGGTAATAACCTGAGTCCTAATAGTGTTTCCTGTCTGCTGTCTGCTTTGTACTTCAACTTTAAAATTATAGGGACGGCCCATCAGCTGATTTTTGCGATTTGGAACAAGGTGCTGCAATGGCGGGCATGTTGACGCAGTTGACGTCGAGAGTCTTCAACAAATACTGTTCCGTTGCTAATTGGCGACACCACAAGGCGTTATTGTTAGCAATTGATATTTTTGACAATCCTCATCAGCAATATTCGCAGTTTTTACCAGGAAAAACAGTAAAAATAGGATGCGCAAGTGGATTTTGGGGCGACACTGCAGTCGCCGGTAAGAAATTTCTCTGGAGTCCAGGAGTTGTTTCCCTTGATTAGTTTAAAGATGTAATCAGCCTCAAATCTGAGCTGAAATCAATGTCTCTCAAACTCAGCGAAAGTGACATATGTTACAACAGGTACAACATGAAACACATTTGACCACAAAAAACTAAACTTGTTTCTACCATTCACGAGAAAATAGAAGGAGAACTTTAAAATGGCATGCCGTTTATTTTTCCACGGCCGTGTCAACCAGTCGTGGTGTTTACGAGAAAACGAATCAATAACCGGGATTGCCCACTGGCATTCTGGCCGTCACCGTCGTTAACCCCTTCACTAGTAGAGATCCGGGGCTCGAAGAGATGATCACAACCCTACAAGGTCAAGGATGACTGACGCTGATCAATGTAAAGCGGTTACAAATAATAGCGTAGAACCGCGTGGCTTAGACAGAATGTCTAAGGAGATGTAACGTTAGGATATTTACATATATGTACACTAGGAGAGTGTACGCAAATAAACTTGATGTATATATACACGTGATATGAGAGGGTGTGTGCATATAAAGTTAACGGATACGCACACTTGGTGTGTGCATATAAGGTTAACGGATACGCACACTTGGTGTGTGCATATAAGGTTAACGGATACGTACACTTGGTGTGTGCATAAGGTTAACGGATACGTATCCCTGGTGTATATGTGGATAATAGAAGAGAATGTGTGCAGTTTAAGCTTGATGTTATATGGCAATAATATATATATATGAGAGTGTATGCATATAGCTGTATAGTTAATATAGTGCTTTATGTCTATGCGCGATAAGGGCGGCCTGGCTGCTGGCCCTTCTCTTCTGGGGATAAGGGCGGCCTGGCTGCTGGCCCTTCTCTTCCTCCGTCGTTGGAACGTTACGGATGTAACGCTCTCTCCAGGGATGGCACCTCGTCGTTGGAACGTTAAGGATATAACGCTCTCTCCAGATACGACACCCAGTCGTTGGAACGTTAAGGATATAACGCTCTCTCCAGATACGACACCCAGTCGTTGAGACGTCAAGGCCCGTTGGAACGTTACGGCGGTAACGTTCTCCCCAATATATATATACCCTCAGGCGTTGGAACGTCACGGCAGTGACGCTCTCTCCAGATATGGCCCCAAGTCGCTGAAACGTCACGGCCCGTTGGAATGTTACGCGGTAACGCTCTCTCCAGAGACGACCCCCAGTCGTTGGAACGTCACGGCAGTAACGCTCTCTCCAGAGACGTGGCAACCCGGCGTGTTCTTCACCCCCAGTCGTCGGAGCCTGACCCTAACTTGTCAGCTCACCAGTCTGCTTCCCGCACAGGTAAGTATAGCCCGGCGTCTCAACCCTTACGGCTGCTGCGACCCGTCTATAGGCACGGCCTGTGACTGCACAACTTCACGACGATCTCTCCGGTAAGAATCACGCACCACTCACTCTCCGTGACCGTCAGGACAATTACTTGGGTATATATTGTTTTACCATTTCATCTGGTACCGATGAAACATCATTACTGCATGTCACTGTCGTTGGCGACCCTCTGCGACCCGGTCGCAAGCCACTGCGACCTTTTGCAACCTTCTGCGACCTTTGGCGACCCGGTCGCAGGTCTGTAGATTTCACGTTTAGTCAACGTTTCTCGGGAGGAGAAGTCTGTCTGTGCTGTGCCTTGTCTTTTCTTTACTGTCTGTAACTTGTATCTTGTCTTTGACCTTGTCTGTTCTTTACTGGCTGTAATCTGTGCCTTGGCTTGACTGTACAGTCTGTAAGTCTTGTTACCACTTTTACATCGGTAAAACGAGGCCCGCCTGCACCGTACCTTGCCTTTACTGTGCGGTCTGTGATCTGTATGTCTTGTCTTTTTCTGTGTGGGCTGTGCTCTGTGTATCTTTCTTTAATGTGTGATAAATACACATATCCTTCTTGTGGGATCTGTGTTCTGTAACTTTCTTGACTGTATAACCTGTGATCTGTATGTCTGGACTTGTACTGTACTGTTTATGATCTGTGTGTCTTGATTTGCTTGTAATGTTTGATAAATACACATATCCGTCTTGTGGAATCTGTGTGCTGTATCTTTCTTTTGTGCTCTGTATCTTTCTGTCCTGTAAGATCTGTGATCTGTACTTGTCTCTTTCCAGCTGGACGCCGTCCGTGTAGCCGTCTGCGACCTTTTTGCTGGGTCCCCGGAATACACGATTTACCGACGTTTCTTGATGAAAGCAGCTCGCCCGCCTGTACCTTGACTTTCTCCGCCCGGCTGTAATCACGGTGCTCGTTCTCGCCCGTATAGCGTTGCACGGCCGTCTGCGTCGTTGTATTATGGCAGTGGGAGTTTGGCTTATTTATCTCTGTATTTAGTGCAGTTGCATATTTCTGGGGGTGGAGGGAATCCCTAACTTTTGCCATATACCGCTTCACGGTCAACAAAATCGACCATAACTATTGTGGCTTTAGTCCCAGTGCAGCGGGATAGCACAGCAATAATGTCGAAATTATCAACCTACTGGTATAGACCTAAAAGCCTTATTTTATACTGAAGTTAGACCATGCAAGTTGCCTAAATGTGCTACAGGCAAACACATGTCTCATTACAGTATTATAGAATACCCCACAACTACATACAACACGCCAGTCGAACGTGTTCCCTAAATTATAGCACACCGCGCAAACACGTTGCCGCATTGAAAAGGCAAACCAACGAATTCACATTGGTTTTACGTGTCTTTCACAGGTTGTACATACTACAGGATTTATAATCTTTTAGACTCCCAGGCCAAAACAACTGCATTTACGGCCCAACCGTAAATTACGCCGAAATCGAAAGTTACAGGCTGTACCTGGACGGGGTTCCTCCAGCTCTGTCTTTCTGGTCTGAACCCGCTCCCTCCGTCTGCTCGAGCTTATATAGCCGGGGCCACTCTTCACCCCCCGGCGCCGTTGCGAACACCCGGAAAATCGCCTTCACAGCGAAATTACAGTTCATAGTCCATAAATGGGAATGCCATCCCAATCCATAGTCCGTAAAGAATTTTCCACATAACAGGCAACACCTATCTCGCGCTGGTAAGCGAGAAACACGGGGGAATGCATTTCCAACCACTGGCGCTCCCGAACTGGCTCTTCCATCCTTCCAGCGGTGACACACCCCCCTCCGATTCGAACAGTCCAATCACAAACGGTTAACCGTTACAGTGCATTCTATCAACGTATGCTGTGCGACATTACCGAACCGTAGGCATGAGCCATGACGTTATCCCATAGCTGCAGCTGTGCAGCATTCAAATTCGTGAGCGTCGCTACGTCACTAATACGTCACGCAGTGACGTCATTTTTCTCTCCGCGTACAACACATACTCAATGGCGAGACAGAAAAGCCGTCGAAGCGGGCAGAGTTACAAATTTCTCCGACAAGATATTCTTGCATTCGTTGTATATGACGATCCCACTATAATCAAATATAATACATATGATGCTTTGGTAATCTTCAATGCTGAAAAAACGCACAGGGGAGAGTTTACAAATCCATCCATTTTGAGGCTGATTACATCTTTAACAAGCTAAACCCTACTGACATTTAATTTTGTGATATTGACAACGTAGGGTTTATCATTGAATCGAAAATTCCTATCGCAAAAATCTTGGCCTTCCGACCTGGGTAACATTGGCTGAATTTGCACTCATAATTAGCCATATATATGCAACTCAGTGTATGTAGCCACGACTGAGTTGCACATCCTTACTAGGACAGACATCAGTAGCGTCATTTTCTTCGTGGTCAAACATGACAAAAATGTATAATGACTATGGCATTTAACGGGTTGTAAACACGTCAAATATACTTCCCTCCCCCAACACAAATTACCTGGCTCATTCCTGCAGCGCAAGTACACTTAAATAGCACCAACTCATGTCACTATCTTCCTATCACGCTCAAATGTTGAAAATGGCAGAAGTACAAGAAACTTTCCAATGTGCATGCACCGCTTCAAAACGATGTGTCGTGTACCAAAATTTAGGTCAAGGTCAAAGGTCAAGGTCACTGTGACCCCAAAATTAGGAAATCATTAAAAGTCACATTTTCATATGCCTGTCGAAGACCAGGTCATGTAATGCGATGTTGAGTTCTGTCCATTCATCTGTTAACATTAGTTGTCCATGCGATATCTCTAGTTTCAAGGTATGGAATGGTACCTTACTCGCATGGCAAAGAGGAACCATACATCAATTTGTCAAAGGTCAACGTCACAGTCCCCCAAAACTGTATCAAGTTTAGCTGACTAAATGTGTTAGGTTGGAATATTCAGAGTTCTCTCCCCTACATGTATACGGCATTTGTCCTGTGGAGTTGCCTGCGATGTTTGAAACAGCTACATTTAGTTAAACTTTTGTGAAATAAAAACCATACATTTACTAATTTAACGGGGAGAGGGGTCCTTTATGACCTTCATACCTGTTTTAATATTAACTCAAAAACAAAGGTTTACTTCATCACTTTCTTCTTCCTTCATGAAAAGTTTTCTCGTCTCAGAGAAATCCATTTACAGGAAAACTACTATTTGTATTTGACTATTGTCGATTTCAGTGTGAGATATGTGAGCTCTCGGCTCTTGCTCCAAGGTCAACTAGTTACCAAGAGTTAAGTTTATTGTAGTTTATCATTCAATATAATATGTGATATATATGTTACATTCTCAGAAGCACAAAATTGTAGACCTTTCTCTGGATTGCTAACTACCAATTGGAATCAAGGCTATTAAACAACCTTGAAATTTGGACCAATGTAATTCCAGATATATGGGCGTATATTGAAGCCCCTTGGGTTCTTGTTATTATAATGTTATTGTTATCTAACCAGCAAATTATAATATCACAATGGGGCATTCTGTGACCCATTAACTAAATGTTTTCATGGAAGAAGTATGTTCTATTGCTCTACTGTGATTTGCTAGTTAAATAATCTAATAAAAATCATTATATTGGAAAAAATATTGTATTTTTTCATAAACATATGTAAGACTTACTTTCCTCATTTTGGTAAAAAAAAAAAACAACAACCGACTGCATCAAATTATATGGACATAGGGAAATGTTCAGGGTGGGGAAATGTCCATTGGGTGAGAAAATGTCCAGGTGGGGAAATGCCCTAGTGAAGGAATATCCAGATTGGGAAATCTGGAGTGGAAATGTCATAGGGGAAAAATGTCCAGGTGGAGAAATGTTCTAGTGGGGGAATGTCCAGGTGGGGAAATGATAAAATGATATGCACCTGTTTTCCGCAGCTTGTGTTGTAGATGTCTCCTTTGCTAGCCATCACATGTTGATTTCACATTTTGCATATGCTCTCCAACTCCAGCTTTTGGTAAATAGGACTGAAAATTGGCACGGCTAGTATCCAGAATCATTGGTGAATACTGTTCCAAAAGTCGAAGAGTTGTGGGAAAGGGGTCATCCAAGAGAAGCAAAAGAGAAACAGACTTCACACTGCCACAAATCGTGAAGGCTCCTTACTGTTAGGACAATATTGTCTCTTTTTAGCTCATCTGGGCCGAAGGCCCGATGGGCTTATGTCATGGCCTGACTGTCCGTCGTCCGTCGTCCGTCGTGCGTCGTCCGTCGTCCGTCGTCCGTCGTGCGTAAACATCTTCTTCTCTGAAACCGCTTGGCCGATTAAGCTGAAACTTGGCATGCATGTTCCCCCAATGAGTACACCAGAATTTGTTCATGCCGTGTCGATACGATTTTAAATATGGCCGCCATGGCGGCCATCTTGAATTTGCCATTGAAACATTGTTATCGCGATTTCTCAGGAACTGCTGCATAGATCTTTCTCAAATTTGGTACACAGGTTCCCCTTGGGGTCTAGTTGTGCAAGATACCTGTTGTGGTCTGATTCACAAATCCAATATGGCCACCAGGCGGCCATCTTGGATTTCCCCATGAAACATTGTTATTGCAATTTCTCAGGAACTACTTTGTGGATCTTCCTCAAATTTGGCACACAGGTTCCCCTTGGGGTCTAGTTGTGCAAGATACCTTTTCTGCTCTGATTCGAACATCCAATATGGCCACCAGGCGGCCATCTTGGATTTCGAGATGAAACATTGTTATCTCGATTTCTCAGGAAGTGCTGCATGGATCTTTCTCAAATTTGGTACAGAGGTTCCCCTTGGGGTCTAGTTGTGCAAGATACAATTTGTGGTCTGATTGAAAAATCCAATATGGCCACCAGGCGGCCATCTTGAATTTGCCAGTGAAATCTTGTCATCATTATTTTTCGTTAACTACTGCATGGATCTTTCTCAAATTTGGTACACAGGTTCCTCTTGGGGGTCTAGTTGTGCAAGATACCTTTTCTGCTCTGATTCGAACATCCAATATGGCCACCAGGCGGCCATCTTGGATTTCCCTATGAAACTTCGTTATCATGATTTATCAGGAAGAACCGCATGGATCTTTCTCAAATTTGATACACAGGTTCCCCTTGGGGTCTAGTTGCGCAAGATATAATTTGCGGTCTGATTGAAAAATCCAATAGGACCACCAGGCGGCCATCTTGGATTTTCAGATGAAACATTATCACGATTTCTCAGGAACTACTGCATGGATCGTTCTCAAATTTGGTACAGAGGTTCCCCTTGGGGTCTAGTTGCGCAAGATACAATTTGTAGTCTGATTGAAAAATCCAATATGGCCACCAGGCGGCCATCTTGGATTTCCAGATGAAACATTGTTATCGTGATTTCTCAGGAACTACTGCATGGATCTTTCTCAAATTTGGTACAGAGGTTGCCCTTGGGGTCTAGCTGTGCAGGATAACATATATGGTCTGATTGAAAAATCCAATATGGCCACCAGGTGGCCATCTTGGATTTCCCCATGAAATTTTGTTATCGTAAATTCTTAGGATATTACTGTATGGATGTTGATACACAGGTTCCCCTTGTGGTCCAGTTGTGCAAGATACCTTTTTTTGGTTCAGTTCGAAAATCCAATATTGCCGCATCTTGAATTTCCCGTGAAACTTTATCATAAAATCTCAGGAAATAACTGCATGGATCATTTTATAGTGTTCAGGGGGGACAACACAAGTTAGAAACTCATCTATTGCAGTTCTTTAGTAAGGATTTGTGGGGTAGCCGTGTTAGTCTATTAAACTAGTAGATAGACGGGAACGTAACACCATTCTACACCTGAGGAAGCAGATTTATCTGCGAAAGCTCGTGTAGAATAAATATAGTTAGTCTCAAATGGTGTTACGTTCCCGTCTATCTACTAGTTCTTTAGTAAAAATTTCTCACAGCTACTTTCTCCAGTTACAGACAGATGACCTACAGTGCTGTGGCACTATCTTTTACATCTTCGCAGACAGATGGGGGTATGTCTTGGTTAGGCCATACCTCACCAGAGATTACTTTCATTGGAAAAATGTCCTGTTACATCTCATTGCCATCGTAACAACCCAGTCGCACATATTTCGTACTCGACATGTCTCCCCCTGGTGCATATACCCACAAAATATTGGAATCGTACATGTAGGTTAAAAACTGTCCAATGTACTGTCCGGACACGAAGTGGACAGACGGACGAACGACTGCAATCACATAATAAAAATTGGTTCTGGTTATTGCTTATACAGCTTACTGACAATCACACATTATATTTTGGTATAATTGCCTTTATTCCATAACCTCCAATTTCAATCATGAATTTGCAGCTTGACCTCCTGTGAAATCGACTATGTTGCCATTTTGTTCAGGGGAGACAACGCAAGTTAGAAACTCATCTATTGCAGTTCTTCAGTAAAAATTTCTCGCAGCCACTTTCTCCAGTTATAGCCAGATGAGCGCTACAGTGCCGTGGCACTATCTTTGTTTCATGATTTAGTTTGCATACTCTCACTGGTCAAGTATTCATGACTTCTGTTACTCCTATGCCATGTGTCCAGTACAGTGTTCCCACGCGGTCGGGAGAACCGGGAGAAGCCGGGAAAATGCAAAAAGCTGTTCACGGCCTTGAAAAGTCCTTGAATTTCATTCTTGGGGTCGGGAAAAATAGCATCCATCCATAATTCATGCAATCGAAGTCTCGGGCGTTTGTCCTGCTTGGGAGATTTATTTTTGTCAAAAATCAAAATCTCTAGACGTGTGGATGTCGTAACCATCGCAAATGGATGGCCTTGCTCAAAATACACAGAAACTGGTTTGGTAAAATGCGTATTACGTTGGCACTTTTGCAGAGTTAGTTACCGCGCATGTCAAGAAGTTGACTTCCGGTATTGTATTTGATGACACCAGTTCATTCATCTCCTCGTGGGTTCGTCCGTTTGTGTGAATCGTGTACCTGTCATTCACTTCTTAAGTTACTACAGTCTGATAAAACTGGTGTTGATAATTGTAATCCTTATTGATAACGATAATTAACACAAAATATCTCCTCCAAGCAGCATGCAAATTGCGTGGTTTACGGTTTCCAGGGGCAACGTTTTGAAGGGGGATAACTCCGCTCAATACTTCTAGAGCACTTGTACAAAAGTTGTCTCCCTTGGTATTTTTTTTCTAGCTTTGTTTTATCAGTTCTAATATTTTTTTTTTAACTTGCTCAAACGATATAAAGATGAACAATTGTTCTGAAATTAATTTGAGGGATTCTCCAATCAAGATTTCCAGAACTAGAACACTTTTCAGACATTCATTTAATTTTTTTTTGTCTTTTTTTTTTTTTATTCTGGCTTTAGTGAGTCTGTATGACAAAAAAGAGCAATAAACCTGATTCTTTTAATTTCTGTCTCATAGAATGAAAGAAAAAAAAAATTCATCATTATGATAATGGAACATTCTGTGCTTTTGAAACATTCTGTCAATTTGGAACATGCTTTGATTTTCGAGTTGTAAGTTCGTGCAGTGATCTCAATGTACATCATCATCATAATAAAGGAGTTATTTGTTCATCTTGAGCTTGACTAGTTTTGATCCATATCACCTAACGGTCTCAAAATTCTTCCTGGCAATGTATAATGTAATAGCTGATTTGAAGCCTCCACTGAGTCTGGAAAAAGACTTGATAGGTCTTGAAAAAGGTATGGAAAAGGTCTGGAATTTTGAAATCCCCAAGGTGTGGGAACCCTGCCAGTACAATCAGTACTGGACATCCCTGGCACCATTTCTGTTGAGATCAAAGCAAACAGAGTCAGCCACAAGGGGCTGATAATCCGTCCTCAAAAACCAATGGGCGAGTTTGTATTTTCAAAGTTTACCTCCATTTCAGATGCTCAAGCCTAGAATTTCAGATGCTCAAGCCTATATTTTTATACTTTTATTGTCCATGTTATACCAATGTTTTTGTCGGTAAAATAGCTCGCTTAGAGCTAATGTTTATCATGTTTTAAAACTGACAACCGACTTTCTTGAATCTTGAGAAGCTCTAATCTCAATTTTCACAGAGGTTATTAAACTGTTACGGTACATCCAAATGATATGGATGATATGAAGGTGAACATTAGGAGTCCTCTTGTGGAGATCATAGACAAATGAATCGTTTAATATGCAGTTAATACTTCACTAAGACTAATTCTGTGAATGGAGGAGGTTTGAAAGGTAGCTCTATACACTATAATCAGGAGGTTTGAAAGGTAGCTCTATACACTATAATCAGGAGGTTTGAAAGGTACAAGGTAGCTCTATACACTATAATCAGGAGGTTTGAAAGGTACAAGGTAGCTCTATACACTATAATCAGGAGGTTTGAAAGGTACAAGGTAGCTCTATACACTATAATCAGGAGGTTTGAAAGGTACAAGGTAGCTCTATACACTATAATCAGGAGGTTTGAAAGGTACAAGGTAGCTCTATACACTATAATCAGGAGGTTTGAAAGGTACAAGGTAGCTCTATACACTATAATCGAGTTGAAAAATTCAATAACCTTTAAGATGGATTACAGGGGCATTGGAGACGTCAGCTCTGCACGACTAGCAAACTGTTTTCCGAAATCATTAAAAACGAGACCGTAAGTGGAAATGGATTATTTTATTACCGAATAGAATTGTACAGCCCATGTAGGTAAGTGATCCTGGACTGACATACAAACTTGAGTGTGCTGTATGCATGACATAGTGACAGGAATGAACAAAGGTATGTACACTTGGTTAGCATGTACCTGAGTCATTGATTTGCAATGGTATCAGTACAGTATGTCCTTTGATTATATATGAATATGATTGTGTTGAAATACATTGTAGGTCTGTACGGTATATTATGTAGGTATAATTTAGTGAGTCAGTAGGATTTTAACATCGTTTTCAACATTTTTTCAGTCATATCATGTACGACAGTACCTAAATGTGCCAGAACATGAGTGTCCACAGTTCCTATTACCCTGGACACTGATCAGTTTAACTCACTATTTGTATTGATTGTACATTTCAGCGCCACAGCTGATCTATGGAACCAAGTTAGATTTCCTGGTCTTTGACTATCTGTCAGAGATCACTATGTCTCTCCTTACAGCTGCCAAACACAAAAACTCTGTAAGTATCATGTATACATGTTTAAAGTCAATCTTTTTTCTTTTACCTTGCATCCAATCAGAGACCTTATATGGGAGAATGATCCCTGGCCCAATCATGTGTATGAAATAAGTGGATTTATGGTTACAATTAGCGGATGCCATTATGTATACGACAGTGGTAAAATGTCCTGGTTGAATGATTCAGGGGAGGTAACTTAATATCCCTGATGCATTGTCTTCACAATAAAATGACAGTCACTGATAGTAACCAGAAATCTACTTAATTATAACTAATACAGAGGAAGATCAATATCTTGACAAATATATATTTATTGATGTCATCATCACTCAGGAATGGTGGTTTGTAACAGGTTCCATGAGTTTTACAGAACATTTAAAAATAATAAACCAGTCCGACATACTGTACAGTCTATAAACTAACATGGACCAGTTTTCACTGTTAACAAATATACACAGAAAATCAAATTGACCTCTAAAGATATTTAGTGCAAACTGATTGTATTCTTGGCAACTGAAATATATTGTTACTGATCTTATTCTCTGTCTGTAGGATCTGGGTTATGCACCTGATTTTGTCCAAGTCGCCATTGGTCCATTCATTAAGGATATTAAAAAGAAAGGTAAGAAATAAAGGTGAACTCTGGAGAGACCGAGTTAAAGTACATATCATTGACAGGTTCATCGGTCTGACTGTCACTTTCATTCCAGTGGTATGACATAATCTGTCAGTTAAATTTACTTCAGTGAAAGTTCCTCTTGAATTATCATGTACAGGTGAGGTTGACAGATGTAAAAATACTGATTGGTCAGGTCCAGCATATATAAGTGATGAGGGTTGGGAGAAGATGGGTCAATTCTAAAGCATCTGCCTGATCTTCAGCATTGAAAGCATAGGGAGATTGCTGTCCTATATTGGACGATATAGTACCCTTTCTCACGTGCCTCTATTCCAAAATGGACCTATTCCAAATACGATTTGTCCGGGGTGGATAGGTTATCGCACCATCTGCTCAATAGTAAATGGCTATAAGTGAGAATTACTCGCGATTTTCGAGAAAGGATTATTGACTACATTATCTGTTTTCACTTAATTTTGCGACTCGAAAGAGTAACAAATGCGAATTATTTCGCATGATTCTTGTCGTTTCGCAGAGTTTGTGTATCCGAGGGCGTGGCCATCGTAATAAATTTATGAATGACACACGTGCAGCAATTGAAACATTGCAATGACGACAGCTGTCACTCAAGATAGATTTCAGTCGGACCGCTGTTCACAGGAGGCAGTGTACCTCTTTTAGCTAAGTTATGTTGATATATGGGCCTGTAAATTGCTTGACACGTCGAAAGAAAATTTCAGGGAGTGTATATCTTATCTCGTGTAATAAAAAATCCTCCAGAATTTTCAGAATCCATCACAATCATTCGGTAGAGCTCTTGTGTCGGCTGTAAACTCACGCGCTGCTCGAGGGCGGAGTCAGCAAAACTGTGATGGCAACTGTCTCGAGGTCTTACAGTTCAACGCCGTAATAGGTGTGAGATAATTATTGGAATCTGTTATAAATGATTCTTCATCGCACATAAAATCGCGTCTAAATGAAGTCTGTAATTTTTTTAAACGAGAGTAAACATTGTCTCTGCACTGAAATACAGGAATATCGTTCCCTGAGCTTCATCACCTCCCTGCCCCTCCCCCGCCCCCTCCACACCCCTCGCCCGAGAGAATAGACCGGCCCCAGTGGAACGCCAGAAAAGACGATCTGGACGGGTCTATCCGAGTTTGTTGTTAGGGGGAATTGAATTTCAAATGAGTACGATGACCACATTTATTCTTTTATTTAGCATTGGTAACATTTATAAATGATGCTTTAGAATAGAAATAAATGTTAGTTTTCCGTCCTCTAACTGCCCAGATAATGGATGGTAAAACGGAATTGCCTATTGTTTTGGGACTCAGCCGCAGTTAGAGGACAGAAAACTAACATTTATTTCTTAATTTTAGTTTCACACAATAATGATGCATTTTCATCATCCCAATTTGCTGACAGAATGGATTAGTGCAGTCTGGTCTTTAATTCCAAAATAAGCCTCACTGTTCCACAATTATATCGCAACATGATTCAATATTACAGAATCCTTTTATTAGGACTAAAATGCATTGCGTAAAGACCTAAGCATGCTAGGATAAATCCGGCAAATCTGATGCATTAAATCACTCTCAAGGAATCGGCTATACTGGTCACACTTGTATCGACCAAATCAATATTCTCAAAACAATCTGATCTGATCAACACCACTTATCACCACTCAGTTACATATATTTACATAATTGGCAATACCCTCTATCACCACTCAGTTACATATATTTACATAATTGGCAATACCCTCTATCACCACTCAGTTACATATATTTACATAATTGGCAATACCCTCTATCACCACTCAGTTACATATATTTACATAATTGGCAATACCCTCTATCACCACTCAATTACATATATTTACATAATTGGCTATACCCTCTATCACCACTCAGTTACATATATTTACATAATTGGCAATACCCTCTATCACCACTCAGTTACATATATTTACATAATTGGCAATACCCTCTATCACCACTCAGTTACATATATTTACATAATTGGCAATACCCTCTATCACCGCTCATTACATACATAATTGGCAATACCCTCTATCACCACTCATTTACATATATTTACATAATTGGCAATACCCTCTATCACCGCTCATTTACATATATTTACATAATTGGCAATACCCTCTATCACCGCTCATTTATATATATTTACATAATTGTCAACATCCACTATCACTGCTCAAATACATTATTGTCAACACCCACTATCATCACTCATTTACTTATATTGATATAATTGTCAATACCCCATAATCATCGCACATTTACATATATTACATAATTTTTAACACCCATTTTCACAATTTATAGTACATAATTGTCAACACCCTCTATTACCGCTTATTTATAGTTTTGTCAACACCCAGTGTCACCACTCCTTTACATATATTTACATAAATATTGCACCCACCATCACCGCACATTTACATATATATTTATGTTCTGTCGTTGGCATGTACATCCGGCTGTCAACAATTCTTGTGAAAATTTTTGTGGTTGCCCATGGCAACATCACGCAAAATGTCCATATGACGCTGTGAACATGATAGAAGGTAAACCGTTTCAGCTATGGACTTCGAATTTGGCATGTAGGATTGGTGAGTGGTCAACCACAAGACTTCTGAATTTGGGTACAATCAATGATTTTTGTGGTTTCCATGACAACATCACACAAAATGTCCATATGGCGATGTGAACGCGATAAAAGCCAAACAGTTTCAGCTAGGGACTTCAAATTTGGCATGCAGGATTGTTGGGTGGTCAATCACAAGCCTATTGAGTATGGGTACATGGCGATGATTTTTGTGGTTTTTATGGCATGGTCATGCAAAATGAAGATGTGAACGCAATAGAAGCCTAACCGTTGTAGCTAGAGATTTCAAATTTGCCATGTAGCATTGTTAGGTGGTCAGCCACAAGCCTATCAAAGTTGGGCACATTGTGATAATTTTTTTGGTTTCCTTGGCAACGTCACTCAAAATGTCCATGTGGTGATGTGAACGCGATATAAGCCAAACAGTCTCCGCTAGGGACTTCAAATTTAGCATACAGGATTGTTGGGTGGTCAACCACAAGCCTGTTGAATTTGGGTACATGGCGAAAGCCGCGATGATTTTTTACCCCTCAGCCTGTTAGGCTGCGGGGTCCTGTCGTCGGCATGTATATCCGGTCTACAGTGGTAACAATTCTTGTGACCACTGTAGAAGCCAAACTCCTATAATCCACACCCCAACAACAGATCTTAGAACAACCATTGACCAGATTGTCACCAATTTTAAACTCACAGATATACAATTTGCATTTGCATTTTCCATTCATTGTGTACCAATATACACTAACTAAAACTGTCTGGCTGAGGGGCTGTTGCACCTTTTAGGTGCTGCCTCATGTTTGTACTAATTTCCTCACTCTGCTCGCAGGAATTCGTGTAGTATGTAATGCAGGTGGAGTTAACCCACTAGGTTGTGGGGCCAAAATCGAAGAGGCCGCCAAAGAAGCTGGCATTGAGCTGAAGGTTGCTGTAGTTACTGGAGATGACTTAATGTCACAGGTTAACCATATTTCAAATCAAAGATCACATGTTGAACAGGTCTCATAAACTCTGTTAAAGATGTAATCAGCCTCAAATCTAGGCTGGAATTGATCTCTCCCAAACTCAACGAAAATGACATATGTTATGACGGGTACAAAATAGAAAACATTTGATCATAAACAACTAAACTTGTTTCTACCATTCACGAGAAAATAGAAGCTAGGAATTTGTCTTCAAAAATAAACTGCATGGCATGCCATTAGGCACGAGCCATGACGTTATTCCATGGCTGCTGCTGTTAAGCATTCAGATTCGTGAGCGTCGCTATGTCACTCACATGTCATGCAGTGACATCATTTTCCTCTCCATGTACAACACCTATTCAGTGGCGAAACAGAAAACCTGTCGAAGCGGGCAGAGTTTCAAATTTCTCTGGCAACAGATTCTTGCATTCATTACATTTGGCAATCTCACTATCACCAAATATAATACCTATGATGCTTTAGCAAACTTCGCTGCTGAAAAACAGACGGAATCCGAAGAGAGTTCACAAAATCCATCGATTTTGAGGCTGATTACATCTTGAAGGTTTTCAACTATAATACAGTGTATAGTTTATTCTTTGAGTGACAACTTTGTGATGGTCGTCCATAAATAGGAAAAAGTTGATCATGTACGAACTCAATAAATTCATAATTTCTGTCTCTTTATGCAATATACGATACCACCAGACAGATATGTTTTCAACTTTTCAAAGATGTTTTAAATCTTCTTTAATTTGCCATTTCCATAATTGTATTTTATAATCCATGTGTATTTTATATACAGGCATCTGCCATGTCGAGTAGTGGAATCACAGACATGGATTCAGGCAGGGAGTTCCCATCCAGTGTTCATAGTATGAATGCATATCTTGGGTGAGCAAGTAATTAAAGCATAGTGTTAATGAATTTAGAGGTCCATACAATGTATATAAATATATAAATATATGAATATTATGCTCATGATTGTATTCATCTGTCTTGTGAAATTGCCTTTCTAATAACTCATCAACAACTAAAAAACAACAACTTCCATTTATGTATGTTTATGTAATCATGCCAAAAAACAGTAACGAATCAATCAGTTATTCTAGTAGTACATATACTGGATGTTGTTTATTATTGATATTTACCAGTGCTGGTCCAATAGCGAGAGCCTTGAGTCTTGGTGCCGATATTGTAATCACAGGACGTTGTGCTGACAGCTCTCTCATTCTTGGACCCCTACTTCATACAGTACGTTATACACACACTTCTTTTACCATTACAGCTCACTGATAACCCACAAAATGTTTTATGCAATATCATAACCTGTAAAGTGCTGCACACAGTACCATTCACTCACAAAGTCCTGCACACAGTACCATTCACTCACAAAGTGCTGCACACAGTACCATTCACTCACAAAGTGCTGCACACAGTACCATTCACTCACAAAGTGCTGCACACAGTACCATTCACTCACAAAGTGCTGCACACAGTACCATTCACTCACAAAGTGCTGCACACAGTACCATTCACCCACAAAGTGCTGCACACAGTACCATTCACCCACAAAGTGCTGCACACATTACCATTCACCCACAAAGTGCTGCACACAGTACCATTCACCCACAAAGTGCTGCACACTACCATTCACTCACAGAATGCTGCACACAGTACCATTCACCCACAAAGTGCTGCACACAGTACCATTCACCGACAAAGTGCTGCACACAGTACCACTCACCCACAAAGTGCTGCACACAGTACCATTCACCCACGTTACTTGCCGAAGGGCGGTGGTTCTCTCCGGGTACTCCGGCTTCCTCCACCAACCAAACTGACTGTCACCATATGAGTGAAACAAACTTGAGTGTGACATTAAGCCAAATTCCCTCCCTCCCTCCATTCACCCACAAAGTGCTGCACACAGTACCATTCACCCACAAAGGGCTGCACACAGTACCATTTGCCCACAAAGTGCTACACACAGTACCATTCACCCACAAAGTGCTGCACACAGTATCATTCACCCACAAAGTGCTGCACACAGTACCATTCACCCACAAAGTGCTGCACACAGTACTATTCATCCACAAAGTGCTGCACATAGTACCATTCACCCACAAAGTGCTGCATGCAATACCATTCACCCACAAAGTGCTGCATGCAATACCATTCACTCACAAAGTGCTGCACGCAGTACCATTCACCCACAAAGTGCTGCATGCAATACCATTCACCCACAAAGTGCTGCACACAGTACCATTTACCCACAAAGTGCTGCACACAGTACCATTCACCCACAAAGTGCTGCACACAGTACCATTTACCCACAAAGTGCTGCACGCAGTACCATTCACCCACAAAGTGCTGCACACAGTACCATTCACCCACAAAGTGCTGCACACAGTACCATTCACCCACACAAAGTGCTGCACACAATACCATTCACCCACAAAGTGCTGCATGCAGTACTATTCACCCACAAAGTGCTGCACACAGTACCATTCACCCACACAAAGTGCTGCACACAATACCATTCACCCACAAAGTGCTGCACACAGTACTATTCACCCACAAAGGGCTGCACACAGTACCATTCACCCACAAAGTGCTGCATGCAGTACTATTCACCCACAAAGGGCTGCACACAGTACTATTCACCAACAAAGTGCTGCACACAGTACCATTCACCCACAAAGTGCTGCACTCAGAATTAGCCCATCATAACTTTCTCTTTCGTTAGTCACAGGGCACCATAACAGTCACCCCATACAGATTCACAGGGCACTATAACAGTCACCCCATACAGATTCACAGGGCACCATAACAGTCACCCCATACAGATTCACAGGGCACCATAACAGCCACCCCATACAGATTCACAGGGCACCATAACAGTCACCCCATACAGATTCACGGGGCACCATAACAGTCACCCCATACAGATTCACAGGGCACCATAACAGTCACCCCATACAGATTCACGGGGCACCATAACAGTCACCCCATACAGATTCACAGGGCACCATAACAGTCACCCCATACAGATTCACGGGGCACCATAACAGTCACCCCATACAGATTCACGGGGCACCATAACAGTCACCCCATACAGATTCACAGGGCACCATAACAGTCACCCCATACAGATTCACGGGGCACCATAACAGTCACCCCATACAGATTCACGGGGCACCATAACAGTCACCCCATACAGATTCACGGGGCACCATAACAGTCACCCCATACAGATTCACGGGGCACCATAACAGTCACCCCATACAGATTCACGGGGCACCATAACAGTCACCCCATACAGATTCACGGGGCACCATAACAGTCACCCCATACAGATTCACGGGGCACCATAACAGTCACCCCATACAGATTCACGGGGCACCATAACAGTCACCCCATACAGATTCACGGGGCACCATAACAGTCACCCCATACAGATTCACGGGGCACCATAACAGTCACCCCATACAGATTCACGGGGCACCATAACAGTCATACAGATTCACGGGGCACCATAACAGTCACCCCATACAGATTCACGGGGCACCATAACAGTCACCCCATACAGATTCACGGGGCACCATAACAGTCACCCCATACAGATTCACGGGGCACCATAACGGTCACCCCATACAGATTCACGGGGCACCATAACAGTCACCCCATACAGATTCACGGGCACCATAACAGTCACCCCATACAGATTCACGGGGCACCATAACAGTCACCCCATACAGATTCACGGGGCACCATAACAGTCACCCCATACAGATTCACAGGGCACCATAACAGTCACCCCATACAGATTCACAGGGCACCATAACAGTCACCCCATACAGATTCACAGGGCACCATAACAGTCACCCCATACAGATTCACGGGGCACCATAACAGTCACCCCATACAGATTCACGGGGCACCATAACAGTCACCCCATACAGATTCACGGGGCACCATAACAGTCACCCCATACAGATTCACGGGGCACCATAACAGTCATACAGATTCACGGGGCACCATAACAGTCACCCCATACAGATTCACGGGGCACCATAACAGTCACCCCATACAGATTCACGGGGCACCATAACAGTCACCCCATACAGATTCACGGGGCACCATAACAGTCACCCCATACAGATTCACGGGGCACCATAACAGTCACCCCATACAGATTCACGGGGCACCATAACAGTCACCCCATACAGATTCACGGGGCACCATAACAGTCACCCCATACAGATTCACGGGGCACCATAACAGTCACCCCATACAGATTCACGGGGCACCATAACAGTCACCCCATACAGATTCACGGGGCACCATAACAGTCACCCCATACAGATTCACGGGGCACCATAACAGTCACCCCATACAGATTCACGGGGCACCATAACAGTCACCCCATACAGATTCACGGGGCACCATAACAGTCACCCCATACAGATTCACGGGGCACCATAACAGTCACCCCATACAGATTCACGGGGCACCATAACAGTCACCCCATACAGATTCACGGGGCACCATAACAGTCACCCCATACAGATTCACGGGGCACCATAACAGTCACCCCATACAGATTCACCGGGCACCATAACAGTCACCCCATACAGATTCACAGGGCACCATAACAGTCACCCCATACAGATTCACGGGGCACCATAACAGTCACCCCATACAGATTCACAGGGCACCATAACAGTCACCCCATACAGATTCACGGGGCACCATAACAGTCACCCCATACAGATTCACGGGGCACCATAACAGTCACCCCATACAGATTCACGGGGCACCATAACAGTCACCCCATACAGATTCACGGGGCACCATAACAGTCACCCCATACAGATTCACGGGGCACCATAACAGTCACCCCATACAGATTCACGGGGCACCATAACAGTCACCCCATACAGATTCACGGGGCACCATAACAGTCACCCCATACAGATTCACGGGGCACCATAACAGTCACCCCATACAGATTCACGGGGCACCATAACAGTCACCCCATACAGATTCACGGGGCACCATAACAGTCACCCCATACAGATTCACAGGGCACCATAACAGTCACCCCATACAGATTCACAGGGCACCATAACAGTCACCCCATACAGATTCACAGGGCACCATAACAGTCACCCCATACAGATTCACGGGGCACCATAACAGTCACCCCATACAGATTCACGGGCACCATAACAGTCACCCCATACAGATTCACGGGGCACCATAACAGTCACCCCATACAGATTCACGGGGCACCATAACAGTCACCCCATACAGATTCACAGGGCACCATAACAGTCACCCCATACAGATTCACGGGGCACCATAACAGTCACCCCATACAGATTCACGGGGCACCATAACAGTCACCCCATACAGATTCACGGGGCACCATAACAGTCACCCCATACAGATTCACGGGGCACCATAACAGTCACCCCATACAGATTCACGGGGCACCATAACAGTCACCCCATACAGATTCACAGGGCACCATAACAGTCACCCCATACAGATTCACGGGGCACCATAACAGTCACCCCATACAGATTCACGGGGCACCATAACAGTCACCCCATACAGATTCACGGGGCACCATAACAGTCACCCCATACAGATTCACAGGGCACCATAACAGTCACCCCATACAGATTCACGGGGCACCATAACAGTCACCCCATACAGATTCACGGGGCACCATAACAGTCACCCCATACAGATTCACGGGGCACCATAACAGTCACCCCATACAGATTCACGGGGCACCATAACAGTCACCCCATACAGATTCACGGGGCACCATAACAGTCACCCCATACAGATTCACGGGGCACCATAACAGTCACCCCATACAGATTCACGGGGCACCATAACAGTCACCCCATACAGATTCACGGGGCACCATAACAGTCACCCCATACAGATTCACGGGGCACCATAACAGTCACCCCATACAGATTCACGGGGCACCATAACAGTCACCCCATACAGATTCACGGGGCACCATAACAGTCACCCCATACAGATTCACGGGGCACCATAACAGTCACCCCATACAGATTCACGGGGCACCATAACAGTCACCCCATACAGATTCACGGGCACCATAACAGTCACCCCATACAGATTCACGGGGCACCATAACAGTCACCCCATACAGATTCACGGGGCACCATAACAGTCACCCCATACAGATTCACAGGGCACCATAACAGTCACCCCATACAGATTCACGGGGCACCATAACAGTCACCCCATACAGATTCACGGGGCACCATAACAGTCACCCCATACAGATTCACGGGGCACCATAACAGTCACCCCATACAGATTCACGGGGCACCATAACAGTCACCCCATACAGATTCACGGGGCACCATAACAGTCACCCCATACAGATTCACGGGGCACCATAACAGTCACCCCATACAGATTCACGGGGCACCATAACAGTCACCCCATACAGATTCACGGGGCACCATAACAGTCACCCCATACAGATTCACGGGGCACCATAACAGTCACCCCATACAGATTCACGGGGCACCATAACAGTCACCCCATACAGATTCACGGGGCACCATAACAGTCATACAGATTCACGGGGCACCATAACAGTCACCCCATACAGATTCACGGGGCACCATAACAGTCACCCCATACAGATTCACGGGGCACCATAACAGTCATACAGATTCACGGGGCACCATAACAGTCACCCCATACAGATTCACGGGGCACCATAACAGTCACCCCATACAGATTCACGGGGCACCATAACAGTCATACAGATTCACGGGGCACCATAACAGTCACCCCATACAGATTCACGGGGCACCATAACAGTCACCCCATACAGATTCACGGGGCACCATAACAGTCACCCCATACAGATTCACGGGGCACCATAACAGTCACCCCATACAGATTCACAGGGCACCATAACAGTCACCCCATACAGATTCACAGGGCACCATAACAGTCACCCCATACAGATTCACAGGGCACCATAACAGTCACCCCATACAGATTCACAGGGCACCATAACAGTCACCCCATACAGATTCACGGGGCACCATAACAGTCACCCCATACAGATTCACGGGGCACCATAACAGTCACCCCATACAGATTCACGGGGCACCATAACAGTCACCCCATACAGATTCACGGGGCACCATAACAGTCACCCCATACAGATTCACGGGGCACCATAACAGTCACCCCATACAGATTCACGGGGCACCATAACAGTCACCCCATACAGATTCACGGGGCACCATAACAGTCACCCCATACAGATTCACGGGGCACCATAACAGTCACCCCATACAGATTCACGGGGCACCATAACAGTCACCCCATACAGATTCACGGGGCACCATTTCCAAGATCATATCACTACTGAGTGACACGGATGGAGGCACGCAGTCCCTCAGACAGCTCGTTTAAAACAGTTTGTCGACAGGTTTAAATAGAACAAATACCAATAATTTGTTTTGCTCCTCTATTTTGCAGTTCCCACACTGGCATGAAGACAATTTTGACCTGTTAGCCGCTGGCAGGTAGGCAGGTACACAGTAAGAAATTAGCACCATTATCCCATTGATCATAATCGAATAGACAGATTTCAACTTGCATTTTCAAGCCTGGACAAATTACCGTTTGCATAACCCTTTTTACCTCTCAGCCCGATTGGGCTAAGGGGTGTTGTTGTCTGTCCATCCGTCCGTCCGTCATCTTTTCCCCCGAAAACTACTGAAGGCAGGTTACTTACTACTCACTTGGCTTTAATTTTGCTTCAGTTGTGATTTGTGACATTTCCACATCTTGGGAACACTTATAAATAGTAGTTTGGCATCCATTTGGGCCACTATCAGCAGTGAACCTTATAGATTTACGTTTATAGTATACAGAGGCATTATTAGCCCACCGTGATGGTGGGCTGTTCAAATCGCTTTTCGTCCGTCGTCCATCCGTCAGTCATCCGTCCGTAAACAATTCTTGTTATCGCGATTTCTCAGGAACTACTGCATGGATCTTTCTCAAATTTGGTACGCAGGTTCCCCTTGGGGTCTAGTTGTGCAAGATACCTTTTCTGGTCCGATTCGAAAATCCAATATGGCCACAAGTCGGCCATCTTGGATTTCCCCACGAAACTTTATCGCGATTTCTCACGAACTACTGCCTGGATCTTTCTCAAATTTGGTACAAAGGTTCCCCTTGGGGTCTAGTTGTGCAAGATACCTTTTCTGGTCCGATTCGAAAATCCAATATGGCCACCAGGCAGCCATCTTGGATTTCCCCATGAAACTTTGTTATCGCAATTTCTCAGGAACTACTGCATGGATTTTTCTCAAATTTGGCACACAGGTTCCCCTTGGGACCTAGTTGTGCAAGATACCTTTTCTGGTCCGATTCGAAAATCCAATATGGCCACCAGGTGACCATCTTGGATTTCCCCATGAAACTTTATCGCGATTTCTCAGGAACTACTGCATGGATCTTTCTCAAATTGTGTACACAGGTTCCCCTTGGGGTCTAGTTGTGCAAGATACCTTTTCCGGTCCGATTCGAAAATCCAATATGGCCACCAGGCAGCCATATTGGATTTCCCCATGAAACTTTGTTGTCGCGATTTCTTAGCAACTACTGCATGGATCTTTCTCAGATTTGGTACACATGTTCCCCTTGGAGTCTAGTTGTGCAAGATACCTTTTCTGGTCCGATGTTAATAGTTTAGTTCAGTAGTCTCCAAAGAACTTCACGAAAACTCAAATCTTCAACAACAAATAAAAACGTGCCAGTTTACTTCTCCAGTAGTTTGTACAGTACACTCTCCACGAGACGTAGTCAAAACTAACCGATAGAAGAGCATGCACTCTCCACGAGGCAACTAACCGATCAAGTGACATAATTTTACTATTGAATTAACACACTTTTACTACTTAATCAAATTATAGACATAGATTAACGAACGGAAAATTTCTGTTTAAACCAAAGCTGCATATAACAAATGACTCTATGAAATCTCAACAAGAGAATTCGAGTTATATTATCATTATATCGTCGCGACACTCCATAGACAACAGATTTTCTATCAGCAATAATCTGTAGTTATTTCTCACAGTCATTATTGTCCAATAAAGTTCGTGGTTGGTATCTCTCAAGAATTTAGCACTTAAGTCCACAGCAAAATACAAAGATACCAGTTAATGTTCCAACCACCTACACAGGAGTTCTCCACCTTCGTTGTTTGTATATATGGTTATACAGATAATTGAGTTACACTAAATGTACACATCAAGTCACCGTGTTCTGATAAATGCGCATAAATTCAGCTTGAATTGCACACACCGAAAAACAGATATGTGGATGTCTGAATCAAGAGTTCTGGACTCTGTTCGCAGATAATCTCGTATGCAGCAAGTGAACATATCCACGAATCTCCAACACATTTGACAACAAATGTACACAGATTATTCCTGAATTCCACACACGTTAATAGTTCCAGGAATGTCCAACACACTGGACAATGAACGCGCACTGATTAATCCTGGTTTACCACACATATTTATGCCCCCCCTCTAACTAGAGGGGGGGCATATAGCGATCGCTTTGTCCGTCCGTCCGTCTGTCCGTCTGTCTGTCCGTCTGTCCGTCTGTCCGTCTGTCCGTCCGAATTTCTTGTCCGAGCAATATCTCGGTTAATATTTGATGGACAGGATTGAAACTTGCATGGAATGTGGCTAGTGCCTCGTAGATGTGCAGCGTTGAGTTTTTTCCGAGTTCCGGTATAATTTTCAAGAGTTATGGCCCTTTTCTGAAATCTCTGTGAATGGGACTTGTCCGGGCTGGATCTTGGTTAATATTGTATGGACAAGTATGAAATTTGCATGATATGTGGTCAGTGCCCCACAGTTGTGCAGCGTAAAGTTTCTTCACGTTTCGCTTATATTTTCAAGAGTTATGGCCCTTTGTTCCTGAATTCTTCGTGAATTGGGACTTGTCCGGGCTGGATCTCGGTTAATATTGTATGGACAATTATGAAATTTGCAGGATATGTTGTCAGTGCCCTGTAGTTGTGCAGCGTGAAGTTCCTCCGCGTTTCGCATATATTTTCAAGAGTTATGGCCCCTTTTTCTTCAAATTTGTGTGAATTGGGACTTGTCCGGGCTGGATCTCGGTTAATATTGTATGGACAATTATGAAATTTGCAGGATATGTGGTCAGTGCCCTGTAGTTGTGCAGCGTGAAGTTTCTCCACATTTCGCGTATATTTTCAACAGTTATGGCCCTTTTTTCTTCAAATCTTTGAGACTTGGAGGGCTGGATCTCGGTTAATATTGTATGGACAAGTATGAAATTTGCATGATACATGTATGTGGTCAGTGACCCATAGTTGTGCAGCATGAAGTTTCTCTGCTTTCGGTTATATTTTCAAGTGTTATGGCCCTTTGTTTATCAAAACTAAAGTGAATGGGATATATTCATTTGTCCAGGCTGGATCTCAGTCCATAACCGATTTGGACCAGAAAAATGGCTATATTATATGTTATCCTACATTCCAAAGCAGACAACATAGGTCCTGAAGTTAAAGTATGAAGTTGCCCCAAAAAGAGTGAATTGGGTGCAAAATTCAAAGTTCACTGATCGCTTCATAATTTCACCACAATATACTCCCAAGGAATGTAGGTCTCATAACCAGGTCACATTTTCGGATTTGGCGAAAGCCCTGGCGACCATCTTGCATCGAAACATCGTATTATCACTTGTTGGCTGATACTTGGAATATGTATTATGTGAGGCATGGCAAAAAAAAGTGACAGAAACAGAATTTTTATAATTATCCAAATTAGGCCTCCACCAACCAATAAACAACAGAACAATGGCGTGGCAGTGTCGGATTAAAGCGGAAGGGGGGCATACAATTGAGCAATCTCTGATTGCTTCCTTCCTGTGTAATACTTCCAGGAATGTCCGACACAATGAACGCGCACAGATTAATCCTGGATTACCACACATATATTAATACTCCCAGGAATGTCCAATACACTGGACAATGAACGCGCACAGATTAATCCTGGATTACCACACATATCTCCGCGCACTTCAGTATTAAATTCCAGGAAAATTTACACACGTGACGATTATAGTCGTTAGTAATGTGCACAAAATATTCAAATGCTGACATGTATCAAACTGAAAGTTCCAGTCGGGACTATTTATTCCAGCTGTTCTCTCAGTCTCTGCATTGCCTGTACAGCAGCCCTTCTAACAGGTCGACACCTCAATGGCGTTTCCACATTCACATCCTTCTCAGAACACACTGATTTCTCCAATCTGTCCACGTTTTCCATTTCAGGGCATTCAATTGGATACAGAAGACCGATTGAGAATTCGCTTTGAGTGAAGTAGAATTCTAGCAGCCCTCTTTTCTCCATCCCAACTAGGAATTAGCTGCAGAATTTGACCTAATCTCCATGTTGCTCACGGCAAGTCGTCCTTCACTAGAACAACGTTTCCGGCCTTGGGAGTGAAGGGTGTTTTCACTCTTGGTCCTCTCAAATGTGTTTGCTTCCTTTCCCGGAGGCTGAGTAGATATTCATCTCTCCAAATGTTCCAGAATCTAGTTAAATGTTTCTGGCCTTGTTTCCATGTCTGCAGAAGAATTTCTGCAGAATCTATAGATGGTAGGTAATCGGGATCTTCCGCGTCATCTTCAAATTGAGGTATTCCAGTGTAGGAGTTCTGTCTCAGAAAATCTGATGAAGCTAAGATTACTTGTGAGTTGATATCATCGTCTATATAGACAAGTGGTCGGCAGTTCACCACAGCTTCGGCTTCTATCAAGACTGTTTGTAACTGTTCGCATGTGAGACAAACCTTTCCAATGGCCTTTCGGAGAGACCTCTTCACCAATCCTTCTAGTCTCTCATAGAATCCTCCCATCCAAGGAGCCAATTCGATAGTGAAGTGACACTCGATCCCTTTATTAGCCACATAGTTTCTAACATCCGGACTCAGTATCACATTTTCCCAAACTCTATCCAGGACAGTTTTTGACAGTTTGAACTGTGGTGCATTGTCAGATATCACTCGTTTTGGTTTCCCACGCTGTGCGATAAATCGCCTTAGGCACATGATAAACTGCTCAGCAGACATATCACTGATCAGTTCAAGATGAACCGCTCGAACAGTCAAACAGGTGAACAGACAAATCCAAACCTTCTGAACGTTTGAAGCTTCTTTCACGTACAATGGCCCTAGGTAGTCAAGTCCGACATATGTGAACGGAGCTGATTCAGCTACTCTTTGACGTGGTAGTGGAGGCATGACAGGCATTTTGAATGGGCCTCCTTCATGACGACGACAAGTCCCACAAGTTTTAAGGACTCGTTTGATGGCTGCACTACCCTGAGGAATCCAGTATTCTTGACGGATCTGGGACAAAGTTTGAGATGAACCAGAGTGGAGAAGTTGTCTATGATAACTTTCAATCACCAGATTGCTAAAATGGTCTTTCTTTGGGAGAAGTTTTGGTGTCCTCGCCGCTTGCGAAAGTTCTGCATTCCCAAGTCTTCCATGACATCTCCGCAATCCTTTATCGTCGAGTCGTAGACCCAGTTGTGTTTGCAGATTGTTTTTCCTATTCTCCCTAATGGCAGTTATCACATCTGAGAAGTTTCTCTCCTGCACTTGGCGATCCCAGAGAAGTTTGGCTCTATCAAGTTCCAGAGAGAGAGCCCTTTTCTACACTCTGTTTTCTAAGTTTTCCGATAAATCTTAGGGCCCACGCCGTTACTCTCAACAGTTTTGTAAGTGATGAAAATTTCTCGTCATTGATTCCGAAGGGTGTGGTGTCAGTCATAACCTGAATTGGAGCTGTCAGTTTTGCTTCATACATGATTTTTTGTTTCACTTCCGATTCCGCGGCATCTAAAGTTCCTTCGTTAATCTCTGAAGTATTCCATGTCGGCCAGGACGCTATCGATGTCACCAGCTATTCGGGTCCATGCCACCAGCGTTGATCTTCTGGCAGTTCCTGCACAGATTTTCCTCTGGTTGCCAGATCAGCTGGATGGTGACTTGTAGCAACGTAGCGGAAGTGAAGGTCGCTATAGGATTTGATTTCTTTTAAGCGATTTTCCACAAAGACAGAGAGAGGTTTCTTGGTTGTTATCCAATTCAGGACACACTGCGAATCAATCCACAAGATTTTGTTCGAGATTCCAAGTTTGAGTTCCTTATGAACAAAGTCGAGGCTCCGAACTCCGATAAGAACTGCTAACAACTCTAGATGAGGCAAGCTTATTTTCTTCACAGGAGCAAGTCGGGTCTTGGAGAATACCAGATTGACTTGGCATGACTCCTTTGTTGAGACATGCAAGTAGACTGTTGTTGCATACGCTTGAGCAGATGCATCAGAAAAGCACAAAAGTTGATACTCGGCTTTCTGATTGGGTGAAGCTATACCTACAAATCTAGGGATTTGTTGCAATGGAATCAATTGAAGGTCTGGAACAATGAAATTCCAGTCCTCCTGTTGTTTCTCTCCAAGCCTGTCATCCCAGTCTAAGTTTTCAATCCATAGTCATTGTAGGAATAATTTTGCCTTTAATATCACTGGGTTAAAGAATCCTAAAGGATCAAAGATTGAGGCAGTGGTCTGTAAGACTTCCCATTTGGTAGAGACAGGTGAAAGTTTCTCCGAATCGAAGCCAGGGACTGGGAGAGAGTCCTCTTTCGGGTTCCAAGCAAGCCCAAGGACTTTGATCTTCTCTTGTCTTGCCTGGTCATTTTCCGGGATGTGATCCAAAAATTCATTCGAATTTGACGCCCAATCTCGGAGATTCATGGAGGCATTCTCAAACACTTCTTTAGCCTCAGTATAGAAGTTGTAAGCTTCTTCAGTAGTGCCACATCCTGTGATGACGTTATCCACATTGATATTTTGCTTGATATTTTCTGCTGTAGGGCTTCCAACCTTATTCATATGAAATGCTATTGTTGCTGC
This sequence comes from Hanleya hanleyi, assembly GCA_036873755.1. Taxonomy (NCBI): domain Eukaryota; kingdom Metazoa; phylum Mollusca; class Polyplacophora; order Lepidopleurida; family Hanleyidae; genus Hanleya; species Hanleya hanleyi. The sequence continues at coordinate 50,712 of JAVTVY010028420.1, forward strand.
CAGAAGGAATGGGCTAGAGATGACACCAAAGGGATTCGACTAAAGCGGTAAATCTGAAGATTCCCTTTAACACTAGCTAAGCTGGGATTTTTCAGCCAGAAGAAGCGAGTCACATCTCTATCTGGGGTTCGCAGTCCAACTTGGAGAAATGCCTTCTCAATGTCAGACACTAGGGCAAGCTTGTAACTCCGGAAACGAAGAAGAAGACCACACAGATGATGTAACATGACCGGTCCCCTATACAAACAATCATTGAAGGCCACACAGATGATGTAACATGACCGGTCCCCTATACAAACAGTCATTGAAGGCCACACAGATGATGTAACATGACCGGTCCCCTATACAAACAGTCATTGAAGGCCACACAGATGATGTAACATGACCGGTCCCCTATACAAACAGTCATTGAAGGCCACACAGGTGATGTAACATGACCGGTCCCCTATACAAACAGTCATTGAAGGCCACACAGATGATGTAACATGACCGGTCCCCTATACAAACAGTCATTGAGACTCTTGTTTCCCTTTTTCGCTTTGGCAGAAGCGTCATACACAATTCTGACTTTTGTGGTTGCCTTAGTAGGGGTTACTACTGCATGATGGGGGATATAATGTTTTATCGGACCTTCCTTCGATTCCTCTGTTACCTTCTCAATAATACCCCGATCACATTGCTCCTGTACAATTGCATTGTATTTGTTCAAAAGTTCTGGATTCTTGGTCAGCTTCTGAACTTGTGACTGGAATCTCCCAAAGGCAAGTCCATCCGGCTCCTTTTCCTTCCTCGGCCAAGTTACCAAATACCTGCCATCTTCATACTGAATGGATTGATTGAAATTTTGGAGTGCTTTGTCATCATCTGATTCCTGGGCAGAATCCATAACACCAATTGTTTCTAAATTCCAAAAGTGCTCCAGGTTTGGTTTGTATGGAAGTGAAGGATCAGGCGATGTGAATTGTGAAGATTCTGCACTCATGTTTATCCCATAAGTAAGTATGAGCATACTTGGCTCTGCGACATTTTCAGACTTACCACATGTCCTACCAGCCAGAATCCAACCAAGTCTGGAGCCCAGTAGATAGAGGCCAGTGTCTACTTCAATTTTTTCTGGAAGAATCAAGTCCAGGTAATAATCATTCCCAATGAGGAGTTCTAGTGTAGACGTTTCAGCCTCAGTGGGAAATGAGTCGGCCAGAGTAATGTCTTTCCAAAGATATTTCCAGTTTTTACAGGTTCCCACATTCAGAGGCAATCTTTGAATGTCCCCAGTGATTTTCGGAACAACATTAGCCGTCAGAGTCATAAAACTCCCATCCCTGAGTTTCAAATCAATTGTGGTTACTGGGGATTTAATTACCTGATGTTTTTCTGTGTCAAATGTCATAAGTGAAATCTCTTCCTTTTCTTTGCCAATCTTCAGATTTAGCCGTTTTGCTAGTTTTTCACTTATATAAGTCCTATTCCAGAGTCGAGTAGTAGTCGCACCGATTCAACCTTTTGTGAATTTGGGTCACGAATTTTGGTTGTTGCTGTTTGCATCAACACTTTCTCATTTGAAACCATTATGGCTTCTTTGGCATTAGCTGGAGATTTATCGGCGAGATTGGAGTACTCCTTCTTGTTTGAAGGACAAAGTTTGGGGCATAGACTTCTGTGATGATTTTTCCGCTGCCGACAGTGGTAGCAGGGTTTATCAACTGGACAGTCCCTGAACATGTGATTTTGTTAAGACAGATGTAACAGCTACCTCTTATCTTTTCTTTTCTGGATTCTAGGCTGGGAAACACTGAACACTCCTCACTCCAATGAGACTTTTCACAGTACCGACAAAGTTTCTTTACAGACCCCTTTATTCCCCCAACCATCAAAGCCTCGGCAGAAGATTTCAGTGGGAACTTAGTGAAAGATTTGGTCTGAGTAGCGGGAGCAGAGCGGGGCGGTTCTTTAGCTCTGGAGTTTGATCCACCTGATGCAAACTGACGTTCAGCCGATTCTCTGGCTACAATGTAATTCTTGAGGAGTTCTCGTAGTTTTGTCACTGTCCATTTAGTAGCATGGCCCTTTTGCATTTCTAGCTGAATCAGTACCTCTTTAGGTAATTTAGACGTTATCATTGAAACAAAGACCTCCTGGTTGATGTTTTGTCCCTGTGCTTCCAAGCTGCGTAAATGTTTTTCGACAGTGTCGAACAGTGCTCGTAGTTTGCCGACCTGATTTGGAGAAGGTGGTGTATCCATTAACTCAACATAATGTGCATTGATAACAGTTTGCACATCTCCAAACTTCTCCTTGAGTAATCCTATGGCTACAGCGTAGTTCTCATTAGAGAGGGACAGTCCTAGTATACAATCAAGTGCTTCGTCAGTTAGTTTTCCTTTCAGGTAAGTAAATTTTTCCACAGGAGAAAGTTTATCATTTTTGTCTACTGTTGATTTAAATGAATCCCAGAATTCTTTCCATTTTAGAATGTCTCCCTTGAATGACATAATCTCCAGTTTGGGAAGTTTTACAGAAACTGAGGGATTAACAACCTGCTGTCCTCGTCCCAAAGGTGGCTGAACTTGTTGCAAAATCTGTTGAAATTGACTATGCTGAGCTTCGATGATCTGCTGAGTTTTAATTTGCATTTTAGACTGACTTTCCACTAAATCTTCCATTTGTTTCTCCAACCTGGAGGGTTCAACTGCAAAACGTTTAGCAATGTCAGTTTTTCTGATCTGAAGTTGCCTTTCAAGAGCGGTTAAATCTAATATAGCTCCTATTACTGCAGTAATAAAGTTAATGAAGTCCGGCTCGTCTGCTTCAATTTTAGCAAGCTCTTCTAGTTTATGTTCTTGTAGAGTACGAACGAACTTTTCGTTCGCCTCCTCATATTTACTGGAAAAGTCCTTTAATTTTATCGCTACTGTATAGACCTGGCGCATTTGTCTGTCGATGTCTTCATCCTCAACGTCCTGCATGAGGGATTCGATTTTTGACATCTCTTTGTCCAACAAATTTCTGTACCGCGTTCTCATACCCTTCAAATATGACACCGACATCTTATTTCTTTAGTGGAAGCAGTTAAAGTTGAATTGTCAATGTCACAAGCAGTTTAGTTGGAATTTTAGAACACGGCACCTGTCTGCGAAGGCAACACATGCATGTTGTTGTTGTTCAACATTGAATTCGTCCGACGAGTTGCACAAATTCACACACTTACAAAGTCACTGGCAGTCTCCCGGGTTTCGGCACCAATTGTTGTGACGCCCGCACAACAGAGCAGTTAATAGTTTAGTTTAGTAGTCTCCAAAGAACTTCACGAAAACTCAAATCTTCAACAACAAATAAAAACGTGGCAGTTTACTTCTCCAGTAGTTTGTACAGTACACTCTCCACGAGGCGTAGTCAAAACTAACCGATAAAAGAGCATGCACTCTCCATGAAGCAACTAACCGATCAAGTAACATAATTTTACTATTGAATTAACACACTTTTACTACTTAATCAAATTATAGACATAGATTAACAAACGGACAATTTCTGTTTAAACCATAGCTGCATATGAAATCTCAACAAGAGAATTCGAGTTATGTTATCATTATATCGCAATCGCCGCGACATCGGATTTGAAAATCCAATATGGCCACCAGGCAGCCATATTCGATTTCCCCATGAAACTTTATCGCGATTTCTCAGCAACTACTGCATGGATCTTTCTCAGATTTGGTACACAGGTTCCCCTTGGGGTCTAGTTGTGCAAGATACCTATTCTGGGCCGATTCGAAAATTCAATATGGCCACCAGGCAGCCATCTTGGATTTCCCCATGAAACCTTGTTATCGTGATTTCTCAGGAAATACTGCATGGATCTTTCTCAAATTTGGTACACAGGTTCCCCTTGGGGTCTAGTTGTGCAAGATACCTTTTCCGGTCCGTTTCGAAAATCCAAGTTATGCTTCAAATTATTACGGTATTCCCGAGTTGTGACATTGCATCCCAAGAGTCGGTGGATCAAACGGTTGTGGGGGATATTCTATATATTGAGTATAGCGAATATCCATACCTTCACCTTCTATATCAAGGAGTTCAAATGATTGGAAATTAAAATGTATTTCTTCAAATTTTAAATTAGTTTACTTTAGTCCATGCCGTTGCAAGTGAACTGCCCACCGTTTCGTCTGCCGACGGGTCGGCTACACGAAGGGACGTCACTCCTGTGACGCAACGTCACAACTCGACAACTGTAGACTACTGCATGTTTCGATCCAAGGGAGATAATCAAGATTCAGACGCTTTCAAAGTTTCAGCATTACTGCACGGACCGGATCCCTTCAGTATTAAGCTGTGTACAATCTTACTATTTTCGAGCATGGTATCTTGAAAGAGATATCTCAAACTAGCCCAGTAAACAGAACAGAATTATCATTCGTTCCTAATTATAAAATCTTACGTATGTTTCATAGCTCATGCCAAAGTGTCAAAGCGATTTGTCTTCGCTTCCAGTACCCAATGATGACACATGCAAAAAAAAAATACTACAAAACGAAGACGAAGGATCCTCCGGACATTCACTTTCAGACTAACTTTGCTCATTTCATTTGTACTATAACAACCGACATAAGTACAGTTTCTAGAAATCTTGAAACTGCTGAAACTTATAAAGATAATATCTTGGTGTTTTCCAGTGTCCCTTTTTCGATCTTCTTCGCTCAAATTCGAAATTCTGCAAACAAAATTTCAAATCAATCGTTTGTTCTTAGTAACAATGGACAAAAAGATCCTCTTGTCATTAACTTAAAATTAGCGGACAATGGTGGGTGCCAAGATCCTTCATCATCTCTCGTTTTTGACTGATACACTGAATAAAGCCAATGTTTACTTGCTATATCTTCTGAATGAATTTCAAGATATATTAATGTGCCCACGCCCCCGATAAATGATAGCTATTCTATGACAATGATGAACAATGTGAGAACAATACAGCATTCTCTTTGGGATTTGCACAAAAGCCCCAGTATACAGAAAGCTATGGACAAAAGCCCCAATGGACAAAAGCCCCATCCGACATTTAGTTTCAGGCGAAGACAATAAGATCACAACTTTACCAATTTACCAATGTATACCCCCCATGCATAGTAGGGGTTTACTGGATTCCGATTGTCCATCCATCCGTCCCTCTATGTGTCCATCCATCCGTCCCTCTGTGTGTCCATGCATCCGTCTGTTCGCCCATCTGAAATTCGTTTCCAGGCACTAACTTGAGCACCGTTCAGCGAATTCTTCTCAAATTTTGTATGCATATGCCATGTTATGAGATGTCGCCTGGGATTGCATTTCGACCACTTTCGCAAATAGGTGGCCCCACCTGGTGGTTAAACTCTACATGTATATGCATTTCCATGCAATAACTTGAGAACCTTTCATCGAATTCTTTTCAAATTTGGTACGTATATACCATGCCACGAGATGTTTGGGCTGGACTGTTAAAGAGGCTGAGGGGTTGTAGCACCTCTGGTGCCTGATGTTATAATAGAGATCCATGTTGTGTTGACAATGAATTTGTTTTTTGTAACCTTTCAGGGCCTGAACTACATGTATCACAATTTGTCCAGGCCTGATTGTATTTTTATTGCATTATTCAGTCCATGCTATGTACTGTAATCTACAAAGTGTATATAATATCTGTTTATTTTTTTGTCCACATTTAAGTTTTTTCCTTTGAGAACTGAATTTTTTTGTTCAAGGAATTGAAATGAACCACATCAACTTGATATCTGTTAAGCAGCTATGATATTGTATCATCCTTGAGAGAGGTATATACTTGTGTGGAGTCGTTTAACTGATCTCAGGGCTACTGTTGTGTCACAATGGACATATATAGTGATTGTGCTGTCTCAGGGCTACTGTTGTGTCACAATGGACATATATAGTAATTGTGCTGTCTCAGGGCTACTGTTGTGTCACAATGTACATATAGAGAGGGTGTGCTGTACTGTTGTGTCCCAGTGGACATATAGAGAGTGTGCTGTACTGTTGTCACAATGGGCATATAGTGTGCTGTACTGTTGTGTCACAATGGGCATATAGAGTGTGTTGTGCTGTTGTGTCACAATGAACATATAGAGAGTGTGCTGTACTGTTGTCACAATGGACATATAGAGTGTGCTGTAATGTTGTGTCACAATGGACATATAGAGAGAGTGTGCTGTACTGTTGTGTCACAATGGGCATTGTGTGCTGTACTGTTGTGTCACAATGGACATAGAAAGTGTGCTCTACTGTTGTCACAATGGACGTATAGAGAGAGTGTGCTTTACTGTTGTGTCACAATGGGCATATATAGAGAGTGCTGTACTGTTGTGTCACAATGGGCATATAGAGAATGTGCTGTACTGCTGTCACAATGGACATATAGAGAGAGTGTGCTGTACTGATGTGTCACAATGGGCATATAGAGCCTGTGCTGTACTATTGTGTCACAATGGACATATAGAGAGAGAGTGCTGTACTGTTCTGTCACAATGGACATAGAGAGAGTGTGCTGTACTGTTGTCACAATGGACATATAGAGTGTGCTGTACTGTTGTGTCGCAATGGACATATAGAGAGAGTGTGCTGTACTATTGTGTCACAATGGACATATAGAGAGAGAGTGCTGTACTGTTCTGTCACAATGGACATAGAGAGAGTGTGCTGTACTGTTGTCACAATGGACATATAGAGTGTGCTGTACTGTTGTGTCGCAATGGACATATAGAGAGAGTGTGCTGTACTGTTGTCACAATGGACATATAGAGAGAGTGTGCTGTACTGTGTCACAATGGGCATATAGAGAGTGTGCTGTACTGTTGTGTCACAATGGACATATAGTGTGCTGTACTGTTGTGTCACAATCGACATATAGCGAGAGTGTGCTCTACTGTTGTCACAATGGACATATAGAGAGAGCTGTACTGTTGTGTCACAATGGACATATAGAGTGTGCTGTACTGTTGTCACAATGGACATATAGAGAGTGTGCTGTACTGTTGTGTCACAATGGACATATAGAGAGTGTGCTGTACTGTTGTCACAATGGACATATAGAGAGAGTGTGCTGTACTGTTGTCACAGTGGACATATAGAGAGAGTGGGCTGTACTGTTGTATCACAATGGGCATATAGAGAGTGTGCTGTACTGTTGTGTCACAATGGACATATAGAGAGAGTGTGCTGTACTGTTGTGTCGCAATGGACATATAGAGAGAGTGTGCTGTACTGTTGTGTCACAATGGGCATATAGAGTGTGCTGTACTGTTGTGTCACAATGGACATATAGAGTGCTGTACTGTTGTCACAATGGACATATAGAGAGTGTGCTGTACTGTTGTCACAATGGACATATAGAGAGAGTGTGCTGTACTGTTGTGTCACAATGGACATATAGAGAGAGTGCTGTACTGTTGTGTCACAATGAACATATAGAGAGAGTGTGCTGTACGGTTGTGTCACAATGGACATATAGAGTGTGCTTTACTGTTGTGTCACAATGGACATATAGAGAGAGTGTGCTGTACTGTTGTCACAATGGACATATAGAGAGAGTGTGCTGTACTGTTGTATCACAATGGACATATAGAGAGATTGTGCTGTCTTGATTAGTATACTTCTCTACACTCTACAGCTTGGCCGGACATTTGATAGAATGTGGAGCACAGGCCACAGGGGGTATCTTCACAGACTGGTACACCATCGAGGATTGGTATGACACATTTCTATTTTCTCTTAAAGTTCTGAGAATATTACATACAAAAATGTAACACTTGTTGATAAATACTACATCCAGTAGAACTAATTTGACAAAATGCTGAATTTGCACACATTGTCATTGGTATGTACACACATTGAAGGTCCGACTGACTGATATGACTCCGATGATGCCTCCGACAGTAGACACATATGGTTTGCAATTAGTGAAATGGTCAATTTTGGTCAATCTTGCTGTGGTCAAACTGATGCGGCATGAGAAGTTATCTTAGAAAATATTAGTCAATATTTGGGGGGGGAGGGGACTTACTTTTCTTGCTCAAGGTGACTTTGAGAATTGTGCTGCCTCACTACATTAAACCATGTACAGTGATAATCAGGTTAATCTGTCTATAATAGCCTGTGATCTGTGGTATTACAGGGATAACATAGGATTCCCGGTGGTAGAGTGCGCAGAGGATGGAGGGATGGTGTTATACAAACCTGCCCATACTGGAGGTCTGGTATCTAGAGGAACAGTCGGTGAACAGTTAGTGTATGAGATAGGTGATCCTAGATATTACTTCTTACCTGATGTAGTCTGTGACTTCAGCCAGGTACAGATTGAAGAAATATCAGGTATGCTATATTCTACCTAGGCATGGACTGATCTGGGATGTCGCTGTGCACATCTCAGGTCATGGAAAGAATTAAGCCAGGGCCTTAGACAGCTTGTTTTAAAAGGTGTCAAACTGGGGTAACCGTGCGGTTTCCGGGTATAAAAAGGAATAGAACTAGAACGTCATGATAAGACTGAAATATTGTTGAAAGTGAAGTTAAATCATATTTACTCACTCTACATGTACCGTCTGTTCAGAGCAGCAACTCACAAGTCTGGAGCACTGTAATATTGAACATGATGATCCCTTGCTTAATTGGTGCTCAGCATTAAGAGGATAGATCAAGGACTGGTTGGCCATCTCAGGATAAGATAACAGAGCGGAGTATCACATCTGCCTATGGCATGGAACTTCAGTAAGGCAGCACTAGGGAAAGGTGGCATTTGGGATGTCTCTGCCACATGTAGGCACTGTTGTGATATGACTGAAATATTGATGTTAAATCGGCAGCATTAAATCTTACTTACTCACTCCACCCGATCTTGTGCATATTAGTAACATCACTTCTCCTTTGATGAGCACATTGGTAGTAAAATTTTTATTTATTTTTTGAAATTGTCATATCTATGGTAATGTTTTGTTTTCAAGCGACAGGTTTTCAAGTGAGGTGACAGTGCCTGGAAACCAATTAACTTTCTGTGGACTGGAGTTGTTAAGTGTAATTTATAATTCAGCTGCCAATTTATTTTTCATTGGTACAGCATAACCCACCTGAAGGTTAAGTTAACATGACTAATCTTTGTCTGTTATATTTGTTACGATCAGGTCATGAAGGTGGAGCAGTGTATGTGAAAGGGGCGAAGGGAATGGCTCCATCTGACAGTTACAAGGTACTAATACACAATCAGAATTTCACACCATACCTGAAAATGATCGAATATTAAGACCATAGTCCAGTCGGCCATAGTGGCTGTCTGAGAAATGGCAAAGTCAGAATATCAATTTCCCATTTGAGTATGAAATACTACAACAAAACTTGACAACATTTTTTGCCCATGTCGAAGAAGAATTGAATGACAAGCAATGTATTACCTCAATACCATGAAATCACATTCAGCATTCAAACTGTGATTGAAAATCAAAAATGTATAATGTAAACTCACCAGTAGTTTGTAAATGTTCCCCACATGCATACCTCTCCATGTATCTTCTGATCAGGTAAACTAACCCTGCAGCATTTCCTTCCCTGAAAACCCAGGGTACACCACAACATGCATGTGTGTCAAGACAGACAGCTGCTAGCATACACATGTACATGTAGTGCAGAGGTGAGACTGGTCAGTTTATGGCAGAGAAACAGGTAATTGGTCATCCAGTTTCATGTAGCTGTAAATGGAGGATGCCCATCCAGTGAATGCTAGTGGACATTGAAGCTGAAATAACTTCATGTATGTTCTATTCAATTCAAGACTTGGGTCCCTGCTTCTACCTGGCATAGCATGTACATGTATAACATGGGGCAGGTCTTTGTGGATGAATGTTTGAATCTAAGGCCCTTGCAGATAATTCAGGGGTTATTCTAGCCCAAAATTGTTCATAAACTCAATTTCAAAATTTTGAAAACTCAATTTTTTTGGGCGCCGTACATTCTACAAAACTCAATATTTTTGCCTTTTTCATCAAAAAAATGATGAAACTCAATTTTTCCAACTTTTTCATCGCACCAATTACAGAACTGAGGTTGGTCACATGTTTGGTCATATGTTTCTTCAGAGACCAACAAATACTGACAATTCTATTTACATGAATTATATCACAGTCTACAACAACATTGCTAAAATAACTCAGTGTTACGAGATAACTCATTGGCCCAAACCATGACAGGGTGCTGTGTATCATCCAACAATTGAAGGCGACATTAGCATGACGTGTCTTCTTAGAGCAACAACAACATAGAGAACTGCTGCTGCATTGTCGATCAAGATATAAACTTCGGCCTAAGATAGTCAGCCGTTCACTTGTTACGTGCATGTTTTGTGCACTCCGGTACAACCACACCAAACCACAGTACGGCTGTTGTCAGTTAATAGGTTGTTTAGCATGACCTCATGCTAAAACATACATGCTAGATGCTAGAATTATTAACTATTGAAGCTAAAAAATTTTACCGTTAACAGAGAAGATTGTGATCGAATATATAACCTGGCAACATTCCTTTTTTACGGATTTATACACTCTGAAATCTCTCATAAATATCGCCAGAAAAAAATATTTATGAAATAATTATTCTCTAAAGAGACATTTTAAGTTTGCTTTACTTTAATTGAAACATTATGTAAATAATTATGGTAGACAGTAAAACTCAAATGCACACACATTGTGTAAACAGAAATCAAGGGAAAAAACTCTTACTTGTGACCAATATTAATAAAGATAACTGCAGAATTTATTACCCGAATTTTCAGCGTCAGTAGTCCCCTCTTATTGAAATCTTATTTTATTTCTTTTACACTGACTGAAGATAGGGATTCTCTGTCCACGGCGACGAATTTTGTATGTCCGTCGTCCTCAAGCTACGAGTATTCGTCGACAGTCTGTGTTGTTGTCGGTGAAGACGTGAAGCGCCCGACCACTTCGCTCAAAAGCGTTTCATCAGATAAATATGGATGGTTAAATGAACTGGTTGATGAGGAAACAGCTGATCCATAAACTAAAACCACGATGGCTTTGGTACGCGACCATCAAAAGTGCCGGAGTTAAAACTTTACTGCCACGTGCTTGACACGAGGGAATCCTCGCTAGAAAAGGACTGTGCCTCGTTTTGATAGGGCTTTCCCCAAGAATGTGAACCAAGATGGCGGCTCTTCAGTCGCCTTCGCGCTGACTCGCGCTGTGACGGTTCAGTCGTTTTACTTAGATTTGCTTACTTATTTCTTTTACGACCAATAATTACTGATAATTAAAATACATGCGGCATTATTTATCTCCAAATTATTGATGCGGGCGGGTCATGCGAAACAACCTACTGACAACTGGTATGTTGTGGGAAAACTCAAAAAAAAAATCGCGCGCAAACGGCAAAAATCGCAAAACTCAATTTTTTTTATCAAAACTCAATTTGAAATTCTCTGCAAAACTCAATATATATTGTTTTTCATCGTGGTAACCACAATGAAAAAACGGCTAGAAAAACCCCTGAGATTAGATAGGAAGAACATGTAATTCATTTATTAAAAGAGTAAAACTGGGTAACTTCTATTATACATGATAATGAATAACAATAAATGCACATCTGATTAATTACAAATTGTTTATTTCTGTTCTATTGATATAAGCATTCACTGGTATTTCCTATTTACTCTGGAAAGGCCTTTGATTTTAGCTGTACAGATAGCATGCCACTTTCACCAGGGGAACATCTATGAATTTCTGGGGATTTACAAGGCACATTTCAAGGTTTTTTAATCACTGTTCGAATGCAGGGCAGGATGTTACATTTTCATGTTTAGTATTTGTTCAAACTTTTGTAATTCTTCGACATGGGCATAAACAATGAATAGGATATGCTGTAGTATTTGCTAATTACATGTGGAAACCTACCTGGGACTTTGCCATTTCTGAACCGAGAAAACTGAGATTAAATGGCCGAGTATACTATGGCCTTAATGAAGTGTTTGAATGATTAGAGTACCGGTATTGAAGATATATAGTGTACTGCATAGGTAAGTATTCACAACTATTTGAGTATTGAGCACATACATGTATCAATGTCCTGTATATCAACCTTTTCCACTGCAGCCTTGACCTAATTTGAAAGTGGATGTATGGATGAAAAACATCACCGTCCAACATCATAATACCCAATATTACAGTACTAAAGAAAACTTCCCATATTGGAAATTTCCTCAGTGCACAGAGATGCCTTCAAACTCATCTATCCCAGAATGCAGGATCACACATCTAACACTCACTGATTTATTTGGGAAATCAACCTTGGGGCATCCTATTATAGTTATGTTCTAATTCGTTGCACTCAAACGAACACAAAATATTTATCATTTCAACAAATGCTCTCATTCTTCTCAGCTCTTTATTTCACCATAGAGTAGCCGGAGCCGTGAAGCCCGACCTCGCGCAGTACATACCGGTATACCATGAATGATGGGAAATACGAATGAGATCCGAATTTTTAAAAACCTTATGGAGTAACCTTCATCGACACCGGACGCCGCCCAGGAAAAAACAGAGATAAAATAGCGTGTAAAAGCTCTGAAAACCTGTGTCCGTAGCAGTGCGCCAAGCATCTCCAGTCAAGGTGACGGAACTCCACCCCTCCGTGCATACAATCTAAATGCATAATGCAAGTTTTGGCATAAATCAGCCGTGACAATTTAAACCACCATGATGATGCTATCCAGGCCAGCGTCTGTAAAAGACGAAGAAACAAAGTTTTTAACAATAGGCATGCGCACGTATGCATCAAGCAGAATTAATCAAGTACGCTATAGCGATCATCATTCAATAAACGGTTTTAATTGTTCTCGTGGAAATAGAACCTTTTCATTGAAAATCACTTTAGCGACATAAGGAGATAAATATGTACATATTTCATATGACATACATTGGTAGATATAATAATTTTTTTTTTTTTTTACGATATTCTAAATCATTGAATATTGCACTATTTACTTTATTTACAATCAGTTTTACTGATGAACACATTTTTAACATAAAATTGATCATATTCACTCGTAATTAAGTGAATAAATGGTATACTAGTATGCGCGGTCGGAGCTGGCTGGGCTTCGATGAAAACCCAATTCAGACAAGCCTCTTTTATATGTTATCTCTTCGCCGCCTAACTTCATTTGCCTATTGCACATTAGCATGACAAAACCAGTCATATTAGCCTATTCTTATTCCATGTCGCCTACGCGCATTAGCATATCAATTCGAGCTCTGTACCAATAATAAATATATTTATTAAAGTTGTCTAATTTCCCCGTCTTTCTCAGCAGAACTTCATCAATACATCATATGCGCATCGTAAGGCGAGGTCATATAAATGATGTGATAGTGAGTTCTGTCCATCCATCTGTGTCGTGAGGCGAGGTCATATAAATGATGTGATAGTGAGTTCTGTCCATCCATCTGTGTCGTGAGGCGAGGTCATATAAATGATGTGATAGTGAGTTCTGTCCATCCATCTGTTAACAAAAGTGAACTGTGCTGTAATATCTCCACTTCCACGTCATTTATTATGTATTCGTATCCAAATTTGGACATTCCTTAACCATGGGATAAAGAAGAACCCTATTCATTTTGAGGTCGAAGGTCAAGATCATTGGTAGAAAATCAGTAAATCATTTAAAATTGTTATGTTTGTGCTATAAGTACAGTTCAGACATGTGGATTGTTATGTTTGTGCTATAAGTACAGTTCAGACATGTGGATTGTTATGTTTGTGCTATAAGTACAGTTCAGACATGTGGATTGTTATGTTTGTGCTATAAGTACAGTTCAGACATGTGGATTGTTATGTTTGTGCTATAAGTACAGTTCAGACATGTGGATTGTTATGTTTGTGCTATAAGTACAGTTCAGACATGTGGATTTTGAAGGTGAAGAAGCCACCTATTGATTTTTACCCCTCGACAAATTTCGGCCAAAGGGAATTGTCTGCATGGTCCGCCTGTCTGTGTGTCCATCCTGCTTGTGAAAGTCTAACCCTGGTACTTTAAGATGTTCACGTCTTATTGAAGATAATCTTCTAAATTATAGGATTGAAGCCTTGCATTTTATTTTTACGACTATATATAATTTTTAAAAATTCAATGTCGGAACGTTATGGAGCAATTTACCTCGATACATTGTCACAAATCAGTTCCATTCTCGGCATTGCCGTGACAGTCCACGAACAATCCAGGATGCTTGAAGAATGACGTCATTAACTTCATCTCTGATGTCAAAATAGACAGTGAAGACTTCTTTCCTACTGTAGAAAACTGTTTTTGAATCCTCTTGACACAGAATACGATTGAAATGTTGAGGAAAACTTTATCATGTTTTATTATTCACAGCATTTTTTATACGCCCGCCCAAAAGGCGGACGTATTATGTGATGGCGGTTTCCGTCCGTCTGTTTGTCGGGGCGTCTGTCTGTCTGTCCGTCTGTCCGTCCCCCATGTCCGGTCTATATCTGGAACAGTTTTCTATCCACAGTTCTAATTTTTGATGAGTGGATACCCTATGAGGAGACGATGTGTCGCATACCAAAATGAAGGTCGAGGTCAAAGGTCACTGGCCTAAAAAACAGGAAATCACTGAAGTGATCGTGTCCGGTCTATATCTGTCAACGTTTTCTATCCACAGTTGCAAATTTTTGTCAGTGGATACGCCAGGTGGAGACGATGTGTCGCGTACCAAAATTGAGGTCGACGTTAGAGGTCAAAGGTCACTGTTGCCTAAAATCAGGAAATCATTGATCATTGACAGTTTTCTATCTACAGTTCTAATTTTTGGTGAGTGGATGCCCTAGGGGGGAACGATGTGTTGCATACCAAATGTAGGTCAAGGTCAGAGGTCAAAGGTCAGTGTGACCTAAAAATCAGGAAATCATTAAAAATTACTAATTTTTTTGGTGAGTGAATTCAATAGGCGGAAATGAAGTGGCACATACCAAAAATTAGGTCAAGGTCAAAGGTCACTGTGACCCCAAAATCAGGAAATTAGTAAAAATAACATTTTTTTGTGTCAGTAGATACATTAGGGGGACACTATGTATCACATACCAAAATGTAGGTAAAGGTCAAAGATCAAGGTCACTGTGGTCTCAAAATTGTGAAATTGTAAAAATCATGATTTTTTGTGTCCATTGAGAAATTACGGGGTTTATCATGTACCAAAATTTAGGTCAAGGTCAAAGGTCAAGGTCACTCAGGAAATCATTAAAAATCATGATTTTTTTGTGTCCATTGATAGATTGAGGGAAGATGTGTCGTGTACCAAAATTTAGGTCAAGGTCAAAGGTAAAGGTCACTGACCCCAAAATCAAGAAATCATTAAAAGTCACATTTTCATATTCCTGTCGAAGACGAGGTCGTGTAATGCGATGTTGCGTTCTGTCCATTCATTCATTAACATTTGTTGTCCATGCGATATCTCTAGTTTCAAGGTATGGATTGGTACCAAACTTTGAGTATACCTTACTCGCATGGCAAAGTGGAGCCATACATTTGAGATCAATTTGTCAAAGGTCAAGGTCGCAGTCCCCCAAAACTAAATCAAGTTTAGCTGACTAAATGTGTTAGGTTGGAATATTCAAAGTTCTTTCCCCTGCATGTATATGGTATTGTCCTGTGGAGTTGTCTCCCATGTTTGAAATGCTTCATGTAGTTAAACTGTTGTGAAATAAAAACCATACATTTACTAATTTAACGGAGAGAGGGGTCCTTTATGAACTTCACACCTGTTTATTAACTCAAAAACAAAGGTTTACTTCATCACTTTGTTTTTCCTCCATGAAAAATTCTCTCGTCTGAAAGGAATCCATTTGCAGGAAAACTATATTTTCTTGTGTTTGACTATTGTCGATTTCAGTGTGGGATATGTGAGCTCTCGACTCTTGCTTCAAGGTCAACTAGTTACCAAGAGTTAAGCTCATTTTAGTTTATCATTCACTATAACATGTGATATATGTTACATTCTCAGAAGCACAAAGTTGTAGACCTTTCTCTGGATTGCTAGATCAATTGGAATCAAGGCTATTAAACAACCTTGAAATTTAGACCAATGTAATTCCACATATATACGGGCGTATATTGAAGCCCCTTGGGCTCTTGTTTGAATATGACATAAACTTACACAAGTACCACAGTTACACTTCAAAACAATATATTTTGAAGGGCGCTGTCCCAATCCCAATGGGATGTTTTGTACAATAAAATTGAATTGAATTGAATTGAATTATAACGTATGCAACTGACTAAGGGTCAGAAGCCTATTGATGACAGACCTTGACCTATTTTATCAAGGTCAAATTCTAGTATAGCCTAGCCTCGATATAGTGCTGATTCTGATATAAGGTGGGTGCAATTTTGTCCTCCAAATCAATAAATAATAGTATTGAATAAATGCATACATTTCATTCCTTTATAAGTTTGAAAATCTATCATAAGGTGTTCAAAATTGGTCTCCTAGTATCAGCGTTATAGAGAGGTCAGACGGCTTTTGAAGGATTACATCTAGGCTCTCCAAATTCATACTGCTTAAGGAACTGATGATTGACTTGAAGCCTTTCAAGTTTGACTGACCTTGACCTATTCTATCAAGGTGAAATTCTAGTTATTGCAATACCTCGAATTATTCACACTACAGTACATATGTAACTGGTGATTGACTACAAGCCTATTCACCTTGACCGACCTTGACCTATTTGATTGGGAGTCCAATTCTAGATAATGCAATATTCACTGACGGTTATTTTAGGTAGACTTTCCAAATTCATACTACATGTGTCAGTGGTGATGGGCTAAGTAGCATGTATATTCACCGTCCTCAATCTATTTTATCATGGTCAAATTCTAGTTACTGGTAATGCAATATGTTTTAAGATAATAGCTAGACTTTCAAAATTCATTCTTCTGGTGATGAGCTAGTTCGAAGCATATACAAGTTGACAGACTGAAGCATATACAAGTTGACAGACTGAAGCATATACAAGTTGACAGACTGAAGCATATACAAGTTGACAGACTGAAGCATATACAAGTTGACAGACTGAAGCATATACAAGTTGACAGACTGAAGCATATACAAGTTGACAGACTGAAGCATATACAAGTTGACAGACTGAAGCACAAGTTGACAGACTGAAGCATATACAAGTTGACAGACTGAAGCATATACAAGTTGACAGACTGAAGCATATACAAGTTGACAGACTGAAGCATATACAAGTTGACAGACTTTTGTTTTCAATATATTTTGGAAAACCCTAATTATGTCTAGTGATATCTTTTGTAGGATTATAGCTATAGGTTCTTCACTTTCACACCATCTCTAACTGGTGATATCTTTTGTAGGATTATAGCTATAGGTTCTTCACTTTCACACCATCTCTAACTAGTGATATCTTTTGTAGGATTATAGCTATAGGTTCTCCACTTTCAGACCATCTCTAACTGGTGATCAATCAGTTTACTGAAGATGACTGATCATTTTTTTCTTGAGCAACTCAATTTTTATGATATGTTGTGAAGTATGGAAGCTATAGGCTCCCAAATTTGTATATATTGGATTGAGTAGAAGTTTGTTGAAACTATCCAAACTACCATGGTCAGTGTTCTACATGAACTACATCAAATTGAAGGAATATTATGCTTCATTCAGTTCGACTACATTTCTATTGCAGAGGTTTTTACTTAAAAATAAAGTGTTATAAATATCTCTTGCCAATTATGATGGAAAAGTATTATTTTATTCATTTCTGTGTCTTATTACCGAGCGTCTGGGCGCTGCCATATTTCCAACAGCTGGTGCTACATGAAAACAAGGCTGCTAGAACTGATGACGCCATATTAAGGATTAGAGCATCATTTGCAGATTTGCCCAACACAACTTTCACAATGAGCTGTCCATTCATTGCTAAAATTTAATAACATTAATGATCTAATACAGTAGTGGAATGTGTTCATATGCTAAATGTTAGATGTATGCTCATATAAAAATCAGTATTCCATCTCTTTCCTGCTCTTTCCATAATGATGACATCGGAGGCCTTAATCTTTGACGTAATTATGCCCCCCCCTCTAATTAGAGGGGGGGCATATAGCGATCGCTTTGTCCGTCCGTCTGTCCGTCCGTCCGACCGTCCGTCTGTCCGTCCGAGTTTCTTGTCCACGCGATATCTCGGTTAATATTTGATGGACAGGATTGAAACTTGCATGGAATGTGCCCAGTACCTCGTAGTTGTGCAGCGTACAGTTTTTTCCGTGTTTCGGTATAATTTTCAAGAGTTATGGCCCTTTTTCTGAAATCTCTGTGAATGGGACTTGTCCGGGCTGGATCTTGGTTAATATTGTATGGACAAGTATGAAATTTGCATGATATGTGGTCAGTGCCCCACAGTTGTGCAGCGTAAAGTTTCTCCCCATTTCGCTTATATTTTCAAGAGTTATGGCCCTTTGTTCCTGAAATCTCCATGAATTGGGACTTGTCCGGGCTGGATCTCGGTTAATATTGTAGGGACAATTATGAAATTTGCAGCATATGTGGTCAGTGCCCTGTAGTTGTGCAGCATGAAGTTTCTCCGCGTTTTGCGTATATTTTCAAGAGTTATGGCCCTTTTTTTCTTCAAATCTTTGTGAAGTGGGACTTGTCCGGGCTGGATCTCGGTTATTATTGTATGGACAAGTATGAAATTTTCAGGATATGTGGTCAGTGCCCTGTAGTTGTGCAATGTGAAGTTTCTCTGCCTTTCGCATATATTTTCAAGAGTTATGGCCCTTTTTTTCTTCAAATCTTTGTGAATTGAGACTTGTCCAGGCTGAATCTCGGTTAATGTTGTATGGACAATTAAGAAATTTGCAGGATGTGTGGTCAGTGCCCTGTAGTTGTGC
Source organism: Hanleya hanleyi (assembly GCA_036873755.1). Taxonomy (NCBI): domain Eukaryota; kingdom Metazoa; phylum Mollusca; class Polyplacophora; order Lepidopleurida; family Hanleyidae; genus Hanleya; species Hanleya hanleyi. The sequence continues at coordinate 69,664 of JAVTVY010028420.1, forward strand.
AGCGTGAAGTTTCTCCGCGTTTCGCTTATATTTTCAAGAGTTATGGCCCTTTTTTCTTGAAATCTTTGTGAATTGGGACTTGTCCAGGCTGGATCTCGGTTAACATTGCATGGACAAGTATGAAATTTGCATGATATGTGATCAATGCCCCATAGTTGTGCAGGATGAAGTTTCTCTGCTTTCGGTTATATTTTGAAGAGTTATGATCCTTTGTTTATCAAACCTAAGTGAATGGGATATATTTATTTGTCCAGGCTGGATCTCAGTCCATAACCGATTTGGAAATGGCTATATATATGTCATTCTACATTCCAAAGCAGACCACATAGGTCCTGAAGCATGTAATTGCCCCAAAAAGAGTTAATTGGGTGCAAAATTCAAAGTTTACTGATCGCTTCATAATTTCACCACAATATACTCCCAAGGAATGTAGGTCTCATTTTCGGATTGGACGAAAGCCCCGGCGACCATCTTGCATCAAAACATTGTATTATCACTTGTTGGTCGATACTTTGAATATGTATTATGCGAGGCATGGCAAAAAAATTGACTGAAATAGAATTTTCATAATCATGAAGGCCTCCACCGACCAATACAGAACAGAACAATGAACAATGGCGGGGCGGAGTGTCGGATTAAAGCGGAAGTGGGGGGCATACGATTGAGCAATCTCTGATTGCTTCCTTCGTGTGTTTAGAATTCTACGTGATGCTCAGAGCACCAGATTACGTCAACCTATCCAGGAAAATGGCATCGCCCAGATACTAGGACAAAGAAATTAATAAAATAATACTTTCCCGTCTTCAATGGCAAGAAATATGTGGCACACTTTATTCATAAGTACACACCTTCATGACAGAAGTGTATTTGAATTGAGTGAAGCATTCCTTTAACAAGATAATATTTAACAAGTTATTACCTCAATTCTTGTTTTGAAATGATCCCTGTACCATGTAGAGGACAGCGTTTGACTCAATTCCTTGTTTTAAATCAAATTTATCATTACACTGATTTAGCCAGTCAAGCAGATTCGTTTCTATGGAATAGACACTAAAACAGATTTATCCTATCAAATTCCTTGGTTCATGTATTTTCATTCAGCTGAAGGTGATCTAACTGTTTTTCAGTATTCATGTACAATGTGTCAATTTGATCTCTTGTATATGTACAGTTATGTATATTGTATGAAGAAAGGTCAATCTATCCCCTTTGACAGGTGAGTGCCACATACGCCTCAGGATTCCGTCTAACAGCTGTCTGTGTTGTGAGGGGTTCACGGTCCATGGAAAAAGCTAAGAAAACATCAGATGCTATCTTAACAAGGTACATGTATTGTGCTACTTGATATCTTTGTTTTAAATCATCTTGCTAATAAGTATAACATTTAAACAGATATAACCATAAAGCTATATTTGAGGAGGAAACTTTCAACTGTTCTTAGAATGGCTCAGTTGCGCATTATTGAGAAAACAGTGAAGAACCTCTCTGTTCATGGACCATTGACTGCAGCTGATCAGCTATTGCTTTGTTTAAGTTCACTTTCCTCTATCTTTTAACCCAGGAGGCTCTTTTGAACTGGTGATAGCTGGTATAATTTTTCACATGATGTATTTTATTTTCCCAGTATTGAAAGAAAGAGTCATTATGCTTGAATAGTGAGAAAATATAGTACATATGTATACAATTATACCAGCTAGCACCAGTTTAACGTAGTCTCTAGGGTTAAAAGATAGGGGAAAGTGAAATTAGACAGCTCAGTAGCTGATTAGCATTAGTCACTGGTCAGTGATCAGACAGGCTATTCTTTGTTCTCTCAATAATTGAGTCATTGTTTTGTACAGATTTATAAACAACTCCGTCCTACAAGTAGATGATTGGTGAATTTATTCTACACTCTGAATTTGTCACTGATATCTGTGAAAGGGTGCCAATTAGCAGGAGGGCAATATGGCCCAAGGGAGGTAATTTAAAATTTGTAAGAGAGTTGTCTACCCCTTGACCATGCATCACATCATTCCCATTGCAAAGTAGATCACTCAAGCATATTACAGTGATAGAGCTTGTAGAAATTTCAAGATTGCAAAGAAATACGTTGACAGTTATATGATTGAACAAATGAGTTCAGCTAGAAACTACCCAGTAGACCGAACTTGGGTGTAGTGTTTATTCACCATATCTGTAATATGATCGTTGATGACTTATACAATCTAATATAATAATTAAATAATAATATAATAATAATCTCTATTAAATAGAAATGAAATTGATATATTAATTAACTTTTAGATGTCGCCGCGTGTTTAAACAGCTGCACCTTGAGGATTTTACTGATGTCAACGTGGAAATTCTCGGCTCAGAACAAATGTATGGGAAAAATGCTCGTTTAAGACAGGTACACGCCCAGTTCTTCCCTCACCTTTCTCACCCACTTGACTTGAGCCAGATATATTGATTCTTCAACCCAACTTACGTGTCAGTTATTTTATGTATTTGATACCTTACTTCAAGCATTACCAGTAATGCTGCTCATGCTGCCGAGTTCTTGGTAAGAAAATATGAATATTCGCTCCCTGGACACTTTCCCAAAATGTAATAATGACAACTAGCTGATGACTAGTTATACATTATCAGATTACTGTGACATTCTCCTGTGATTGTATTCATTGCACCGAATGAAGCTTCACATTGTTTTCTTCCTCACAGTAACAGTTTCTGTGCTTCACAAAGTAAGTCTTTCTCATCTAAAACTTATATTTACCCTTTGTTCAAATATTCAGTTTGTTGCAATGTTTTTGTTTTTCCCTAGTTTCCAAGAGAAGCTGTCCTGTGGATCTCAGCCCATCACAGTCAGAAGAAAGCTCTGGAGTTTGTAGCTAGAGAGGTTGCCCCTGCTGGTACCGGCATGGGTATGTTCTCTCATTGCTCACAATAAATTATGAACGCATTACCACTTCTTTGGAGTATGTCTTCACTGCTCCGGGGGCTCAACACCTCTCACTATCTTCTTAAGTAACCCCAACCTTCCTATATTCCAGGAACTTACATCATTCTGCAGTTACAGAAAATAGTGAAAAAATAACCCCCCGTCTCTGACTGATGAACCCAATGAGTATGTCCCAACTTACAGGGACTGAGCCCTTTCGCTATCCCCCTAACAGAGCCTAACCCGTACCCCTGATACGGGAGCTTGCATCATGCTACTATTATAGAACTCATTCAGTGTGTACTCCCTTGGACTAATCCCTCACTCTTATCTTCTAACTACACCTTGTTCCACCACCAAACCTCCAAAGCAACTACTGCTGATGATAACCCCCCCATCCTCTCAACTACTTCCCCTACTGATGACCTGATAATTGTGCAGGTCCATCAAAATACATTCTTCAGACGATATTGACTAAAGTGTTGCCACTGACAGACAGATTTTGGTGTTGAGTTGAACACTTTTTACCCCTCGGCCATTTTGGCCTCGGGGTATTGTCGTCGCCATGTACGTCCGTCCGTCCGTCCGTTAACACATTTTAGGCAAAACCGCTTAAGACACAACCACCAAATTTTCAACACTTATTTATCTAGTGCTGAGTCAGACGCCTATCGAAAGTTGGTCCCCTCGGCCCATATTTTACAGAGTTATGCCCCTTTACAGATATATTAATTTCTATTTCTGTCCTATATGCCTGAATGTAACCAACTATATCTGCAGAACTGTGTTCGGTATAGCTACTATATTTTCAACACTTATTTATCTAGTGCCGAGTCAGACACCTATCGAAAGTGGCTCCCCTCAGCCCATATTTTACAGAGTTATGCCCCTTTACAGATATATTAATTTCTATTTCTGTCCTATATGCCTGAATGTAACCAACTATATCTGCAGACCTGTGTTCGATATAGCTACTTTATTTTGGAAACTTATTTATATTGTTGTATTCTACAAGCCAACAAAGGATTACTCGCCTCGGTTTATGGAGTTATGCCCCTTTTGGATGTAATAATCTCCGATTTTGTTATCTGTAGCTGAATGCATGTACAAGTTATATCTGCAGATCCGTGTTCGGTACAGTTTATTCGTCTCGGTTCTTATTTTACAGAGTACTAAGTCAGACGCCTATCAAAAGTGGCTCCCCTCGGTCCATATTTTACAGAGTTATGCCCCTTTACAGATATATTAATTTCTATTTCTGTCCTCTATGCCTGAATATAACCAACTATATCTTCAGAACTGTGTTTGGTATAGCTACTATATTTTGGAAAACTATTTATATTGTTGTATTCTGCAAGCCAACAAAGGATTACTCGCCTCCGCTTATGGAGTTATGCCCCTTTCGGATGTAGTAATCTCCGATTTTGTTATCTGTAGTTGAATGTACAAGTTATATCTGCAGATCCGTGTTCGGTACAGCTTAATTGTCTCAGTTCTTATTTTACAGAGTTATGTTCCTGTTTACCATTCAGCCAATTTGGCCTTGGGGTATTGTCATGGTGTACGTCTGTCCGTTCATCTGTTACTGATTTTAGGGAAAACCACTCGCGATAGGTTTCAGCCGCCAAATTTCGACCACTAAATTACTTGTAGTCATGATGCCCATCTAAAATGACACACCGGTACAAATTCAGCAGTGAAGTTGGAGTAAACAGCACACTTAATGTAATACCACTTAGCATGGGTAGTTCTATGATCCATACACTGCAAATTGTAAATTACTTTTAGCTTGATCATCCCACAAATAACTATCTCTTCCCCAATTCACACTACACATGGGTCTCATTCACTTGGGGAAAGCCGAGGGGTTTTGATTAGATCAATCTCATGTTGACTGTTGCGGCACTCTACAATACAGGCAACAAGTTTATTAGGTCGACGGATAGGAATTTGACACCCAATTTGAGGATGATTGAACATTGATGAAGTCATTGAATTATTGAAGAACTCATGGTGATAGTTATTGAAGAACTCATGGTGATAGAGTGATTGAATTATTGAAGAACTCATGGTGGTAGAGTGATTGAATTATTGAAGAACTCATGGTGATAGAGTAATTGAATTATTGAACTCATGGTGATAGAGTGATTGAATTATTGAAGAACTCGTGGTGATAGATTGAATTATTATGTCTCCCCCAACTATGTTGGGGGGAGACATCTAGTGTTTGTGCTGTCTGTCTGTCTGTCTGTCCGTCTGTCTGTCTGTCTGGATGGATGGATGTCTGTCTGTCTGGATGGATGTCTGTCCGTCCCCTTGCCTTGTCTGCAAGATATCTTGAGAACTACTGGATGGAATTTCACCAAACTTGGATGGAAGCTTCATTGGGATAGCCCCCTCATTTGATTAGGTTTTGGTGAATGTGCGTGCATTCATCCGTGTCCGGTGTCCGTCCGTCCGTCCATCTACTTGTACATGTATATACAGGGCTTGTCTGCAAGATATCTGGAGAACTACTGGACAGAATTTCACCCCACTTGGATGGAAGCTTCAGTGGGATAGCCCCCTCATTTGATTAGGTTTTGGTGTATGTGCGTGCATTCATCCGTGTCCGGTGTCTGTCCGTCCGTCCATCTACATGTACTTGTACATGTATATACAGGCCTTGTCTGCAAGATATCTTGAGAACTACTGGACAGAATTTCACCCCACTTGGATGGAAGCTTCAGTGGGATAGCCCCCTCATTTGATTAGGTTTGGTTTGTGTGTCTGCATTCATCCATGTCCGGTGTCCGTCCGTCCGTCCATCTACTTGTACATGTATATACAGGGCTTGTCTGCAAGATATCTGGAGAACTACTGGACAGAATTTCACCAAACTTGGATGGAAGCTTCATTGGGATAGCCCCCTCATTTGATTAGGTTTTGGTGTGTGTGCATGCGTTCATCCGTGTTCGGTGTCCGTCCGTCCGTCCATCTACTTGTACATGTATATACAGGGCTTGTCTGCAAGATATCTAGAGAACTACTGGATGGAATTTCACCAAACTTGGATAGAAGCTTCACTGGGATAGCCCCCTCATTTGATTAGGTTTTGGTGTATGTGCGTGCATTCATCCATGTCCGGTGTCGTCCGTCCGTCCATCTACTTGTACATGTATATACAGGCCTTGTCTGCAAGATATCTTGAGAACTACTGGACGGAATTTCACCCCACTTGGATGGAAGCTTCAGTGGGATAGCCCCCTCATTTGATTAGATTTTGGTGTGTGTGTGTGCATTCATCCATGTCCGGTGTCCGTCCGTCCGTCCATCTACTTGTACATGTATATACAGGGCTTGTCTGCAAGATATCTGGAGAACTACTGGACAGAATTTCACCAAACTTGGATGAAAGCTTCATTGGGATAGCCCCCTCATTTGATTAGGTTTTGGTGTGTGTGCATGCGTTCATCCGTGTTCGGTGTCCGTCCGTCAGTCCATCTACTTGTACATGTATATACAGGGCTTGTCTGCAAGATATCTAGAGAACTACTGGATGGAATTTCACCAAACTTGGATAGAAGCTTCACTGGGATAGCCCCCTCATTTGATTAGGTTTTGGTGTATGTGCGTGCATTCATCCATGTCCGGTGTCCGTCCGTCGGTCCATCTACTTGTACATGTATATACAGGCCTTGTCTTCAAGATATCTTGAGAACTACTGGACGGAATTTCACCCCACTTGGATGGAAGCTTCAGTGGGAAAGCCCCCTCACTTGATTAGGTTTTGGTGTGTGTGCGTGCATTCATCCATGTCCAGTGTCCGTCCGTCCGTCCATCTACTTGTACATGTATATACAGGGCTTGTCTGCAAGATATCTGGAGAACTACTGGACGAAATATCACCAAACTTGGATGGAAGCTTCAATGGCATAGCCCCCGCATTTGATCAGGTTTTGGTGTATGTGTGCATGCATGCATCCGTGTCCGGTGTCTGTCCATCCGTTCATCTACTTGTATCGCTTCTTTGTAATTAATATTTTTAGATACGCAGCTTTGTTTAAGATACTTATTGCATTCATTTTATAGCACTTTCCCCTAAATAATGTGCCCATTCAAGGCAGGGTGGGAGGATGGGGGAGACGTATGTTTTTGTTAAAAAAACAACCAGCATAGGCTTCATGCCGGAGCGGCAACTCAAGGGTCAAAGCGGAACCTCTAGTTGAAGAACTCATGGTGATAGAGTGATTGAATTATTGAAGAACTCATGGTGATAGTGATTGAATTATTGAAGAACTCCTGATGATAGAGTGATTGAATTATTGAAGAACTCGTGACGATAGAGTGATTGAATTATTGAAGAACTCATGGTGATAGTTATTGAAGAACTCATGGTGATTGAATTATTGAAGAACTCATGGTGATAGATTGAATTATTGAAGAACTCATGGTGGTAGAGTGATTGAATTATTGAAGAACTCATGGTGATAGAGTAATTGAATTATTGAACTCATGGTGATAGAGTGATTGAATTATTGAAGAACTCGTGGTGATAGATTGAATTATTGAAGAACTCCTGGTGATAGAGTGATTGAATTATTGAAGAACTCATGGTGATAGAGTGATTGAATTATTGAAGAACTCATGGTGATAGTTATTGAAGAACTCATGGTGATAGAGTGATTGAATTATTGAAGAACTCATGGTGATAGATTGAATTATTGAAGAACTCATGGTGGTAGAGTGATTGAATTATTGAAGAACTCCTGGTGATAGAGTAATTGTATTATTGAACTTATGGTGATAGAGTGATTGAATTATTGAAGAACTCGTGGTGATAGATTGAATTATTGAAGAACTCATGGTGATAGAGTGATTGAATTATTGAAGAACTCATGGTGATAGATTGAATTATTGAAGAACTCATGGTGGTAGAGTGATTGAATTATTGAATAACTCCTGGTGATAGAGTGATTGAATTATTGAAGAACTCCTGGTGATAGTGATTGAACTATTGAAGAACTCCCGGTGATAGAGTGATTGAATTATTGAACTCCTGGTGAAAGAGTGATTGAATTATTGGAGAACTCGGGGTGATAGAATGATTGAATTATTGAAGAACTCATGGTGATGGAGTGATTGAATTATTGAAGAACTTATGGTGATGAAGTTATTGAAATCCTGGTGATAGAGTGAATTATTGAAGAACTCATGGTGATAGAGTGATTGAATTATTGAAGAACTCATGGTGATAGAGTGATTGAATTATTGAAGAACTCATGGTGATAAGAGTGATTGAATTATTGAAGAACTCGGGGTGATAGAGTGATTGAATTATTGAAGAACTCATGGTGATAAGAGTGATTGAATTATTGAAGAACTCATGGTGATAGTGATTGAATTATTGAAGAACCCATGGTGATAGAGTGATTGAATTATTGAAGAACTCGTGGTGATAGATTGAATTATTGAAGACCTCATGGTGATAGAATGATTGAATTATTGAAGAACTCATGGTGGTAGAGTGATCAAATTATTGAAGAACTCCTGGTGATAGAGTGATTGAATTATTGAAGAACTCATGGTGATAGAGTGATCAAATTATTGAAGAACTCCTGGTGATAGAGTGATTGAATTATCGAAGAACTCATGGTGATAAGAGTGATTGAATTATTGGAGAACTCGGGGTGATAGATTGAATTATTGAAGAACTCATGGTGATGGATTGAATTATTGAAGAACTCATGGTGATAGATTGAATTATTGAAGAACTCATGGTGGTAGAGTGATTGAATTATTGAAGAACTCATGGTGGTAGAGTGATTGAATTATTGGAGAACTCGGGGTGATAGAGTGATTGAATTATTGAAGAACTCATGGTGATGGAGTGATTGAATTATTGAAGAACTCCTGGTGATAGAGTGATTGAATTATTGAAGAGCTCGTGGTGATAGAGTGATTGAATTATTGAAGAACTCAATATACTTCCTGAACTCTGTGTTTTAACATGGGAGTGTGACTAACGTCACAGGGCCTACGAAGTAGGGTGGTGGTCACCTAAGTAGGTCAAATTTTCATCAAAAGTAGGTCAGCTTTTGGAAGCATTAAGGATAGTGTATGGGACCCAAGTGTTGAGGCTATTTTAACCATCTAATAGATGTGTAGGGGCCCAAATGTGGTGGATATTCAGCCATCTTATGGATGGTATTGTAAGTGAAAGGGGGTGGTACGAGAAAAACTTAGTCCCCCTCGTTGATGCCAGTGGGTACCTTGGTGTGGAGTTGGTTCATCCAAAGAACTTCTCTCTTGTGTCGGAGTGTGTCACTATAGGGACGATTGTCGGGATCAGAGAGGACAAATTCGATGATTGTCGAAGTCCATCCGGATCGTAGTGATCGAGAAATCCATGGCCTGGATCAAGGTCCCTTGGTGGCCCCTGAGGAGAGTGCATAGGTGAATGCTGCAATTGTTCAGAGTCTCTTGCCAAATTTTCATGAAGGTTTCGCTTTGCCTCCCTATGCCTCCCGAAAATCAAGGTTCTGATGTCAACGGTTCTCCTTATTTTGTTGGAGAAAGAATTCGGATGGACAGACTGACTGACTCATTACCGGACAATTTGCAAATGAGAGCCTACTTCGTAGGAATATGTTTCAGTTTCTAATAATGCATATATATCTGGCTTTCATTTTGCTGATTTTACATTTGCTATGTACAAAGTCATTTATATATGATACAATCTAGTATGTAATATCTGAAAAACACTACACCTCGACATCATAGCACTTATAGCAAGTAATACATTTAACCATGGAAAGAAATTAAGTATCCTTTTCGTGTTCTTTTCTTACAGCCCCTGGTTTGACCGGTATTGTTGGGGGAAGACCCAGAGTGTAAGTGCACCTATTATAAATCACTCAAATACGAGGTGTATTTAATTGTTTTAATATTGATTAATACAGAAAACCATGAAAAGATCACCTCTTGTCTCTTGACTTGTGATGCCCATGTCTCTGAACAAACTATTTCATGACTTCTTTAGAAAGTTTGTATGTCATTGAGGGGATTGTCCCTTCAGTAAATTAATGAAATTTTACTCTTTCGTTCTTCTGATCAAATATATTGTAATATTGATTGTATTTTCAGATCACCAGTATTAAAGTTGTATTCATTCCTTTATCCAAAGAACAACATTAAGGTGAGTATCAATTGTGTGTGTAATAGTATATGGTATAGTGTTAGTGTCATCTATAACAGGAACCCACATCCTCACTGTCACAATCCAATGGAACACACCAGCTTTCTGTAGAAGGTTTGTAAGAAATGTCAAACAGCAGGCAGATGTCTTATATTTGACCCTCGTTTATTGAGCCTCACACCGTTTATTGAGCCTCACACCGCTGAGCCAGCATGAGTTCATATTTGACCCTCGTTTATTGAGTCTCACACCGCTGAACCAGCATGAGTTCATATTTGACCCTCGTTTATTGAGCCTCACACCGCTGAACCAGCATGAGTTCATATTTGACCCTCGTTTATTGAGTCTCACACCGCTGAACCAGCATGATTTCATATTTGACCCTGGTTTATTGAGCCTCACACCGCTGAACCAGCATGAGTTCATATTTGACCCTCGTTTATTGAGTCTCACACCGCTGAACCAGCATCAGTTCATATTTGACCCTCGTTTATTGAGTCTCACACCGCTGAACCAGCATCAGTTCATATTTGACCCTCGTTTATTGAGTCTCACACCGCTGAACCAGCATCAGTTCATATTTGACCCTCGTTTATTGAGTCTCACACCGCTGAACCAGCATGAGTTCATATTTGACCCTCGTTTATTGAGCCTCACACCGCTGAACCAGCATGAGTTCATATTTGACCCTCGTTTATTGAGTCTCACACCGCTGAACCAGCATGATTTCATATTTGACCCTGGTTTATTGAGCCTCACACCGCTGAACCAGCATGAGTTCATATTTGACCCTCGTTTATTGAGTCTCACACCGCTGAACCAGCATGAGTTCATATTTGACCCTCGTTTATTGAGTCTCACACCGCTGAACCAGCAGGAGTTCATATTTGACCCTGGTTTATTGAGCCTCACACCGCTGAACCGGCATGAATTCATATTTGACCCTGGTTTATTGAGCCTCACACCGCTGAACCAGCATGAGTTCATATTTGACCCTGGTTTATTGAACCTCACACCTCTGAACCAGCATGAGTTCATATTTGACCCTCGTTTATTGAGTCGCACACCGCTGAACCAGCATCAGTTCATATTTGACCCTGGTTTATTGAGCCTCACACCTCTGAACCAGCATGAGTTCATATTTGACCCTCGTTTATTGAGTCTCACACCGCTGAACCAGCATCAGTTCATATTTGACCCTCGTTTATTGAGTCTCACACCGCTGAACCAGCATCAGTTCATATTTGACCCTCGTTTATTGAGTCTCACACTGCTGAACCAGCAGGAGTTCATATTTGACCCTTGTTTATTGAGTCTCACACCGCTGAACCAGCATCAGTTCATATTTGACCCTCGTTTATTGAGTCTCACACCGCTGAACCAGCATCAGTTCATATTTGACCCTCGTTTATTGAGCCTCACACCGCTGAACCAGCATCAGTTCATATTTGAGACTGGTTTATTGAGCCTCGCACCACTGAACCAGCATGAGTTCATATTTGACCCTCGTTTATTGAGCCTCACACCGCTGAACCAGCATGAGTTCATATTTGACCCTCGTTTATTGAGCCTCCCACCGCTGAACCAGCATGAGTTCAAGCCCCACTGGTGCATGTGTGCCAGTTACTTGCTGACAGGTAACAGTTCTCTCTGGATACTTTGACTTCCTCCACCTCTAAAAACTGTTCAGATTGATAAAAGGTTTGTTTTATCTAGGCAAATATCATTATTCACATTCAACTTGTGATCTTTTGTTTTAAAACTTTGCAAAAATCTATTCTCATCAAGGAATATCAAGTCTCAACCAGACTATACAAATATGTTTATTGATGTCTCACTGTTTTACAATTTATTGATACTTGAGAAATTCTTGGTACAAAAATCAAGGAGAGCTTATCTCGTGTATGAAAATGGAGAAGTGATCACTCGTCTTAAAAAATAGCTTTTGTGATATTTCAATAAAAGTCTTCTGGAACATTCTTGACTAACTTGTCTGATTGAAAGTTTAGGCCAGTAGCGAAACACTTACTTTCATTTTGCTTCTTTGAGAGGACTGGAGAACATTTAAGATAAATTGAGAGAGAGGTTTGTTTAACAGTCGAAGGGAGGTAATGCACAATATACAAAGAGTTGTCTCCCCCTAGACCATACTGATCTTGCAAAATTGTTCTATCCCTTTTGAGTTAAGAGATGGACTGATATTGATTCCTATCTAATGACTATTCAGATAGACATTCACATGAATGGAGAGCATGTGGAGACGTACAGTGAGGCTAACATACCCACACAGACCTACCCCCACTGGTGGGAGTTACCCCAGCAAGAGGTCCCACCCTCACAGATTCTACCCACAGGAACTTTCTCCTTCAGGCTAGAGGACCTGGCCTTAACAAGGAGTGGAGACAAGGGAAATACAGCTAACATAGGTAGATCCTCTAATCAGCTGTTGCAGAACAGTACCCAAAATAAATGAAATTGAAAATAAAAATAAAAGGTATTAGACAGCCAGAATTGGTGCGGTATTGTCATCATCAGATCCTTTGGATGTCTGTCTGTCTGTCAGGCTGTCCGTCCCTCTATCTCCAGTTTCTTATTACTACAACTCCAAACTAGAATTCTAAAGCATCTGCCTGATCTTTAGCATTGAAAGCATAAGAAGATTGCTGTCCTATATTGGACGATATAGTACCCTTTCGCACATGACTCTATTCCAAAATGGACCTATTCCAAATACGATTTGGACGGGGTGGATAGATTATCTTGCTGTCTGCTCCATAGTAAATGGCTATAAGAGAGAATTACTCGCGATTTTCGACTTTCAATAGATTATTGACTACATTATCTGTTTTCACTTAGTTTTGCGACTCGAAAAACTAACAAATGCGAATTATTTTGCATGATTCTTGTCATTTCACCGAGTCTTGTGTATCCAAGGGCATGGCAATCGTAGTAAATTTATGAATGACTCATGTGCAGAAATAGTAACATTTATTGCTCAAATCTTCACCTGCTATTGCTGATGGCCTTATCTCCCTTAGGAGTATCCTTTGCAAAATAATTAAAACTAAAGTTGTCTCCCCTTAGGGAGCTCAGCCAGCTTAGCTAGGTTACTTAAAGGAGTACTTACCTTATTTTTGAGTGTGACTATATTTATCAGCAATCGTATTCCAAACCTTGTTATATAGAACATATGTTCATAGAATGCGAAATAAAGGAAATAATGAGCATTTTGTTGCTCACCACGGCGTGCATGGGCGCCGCCATTGCACCACAACGTGACGTTTTTAGATGAGCGGAAGTGAGTGCATACTCATCTAAAAACGTCACAACGTCATGGAGATTTAAGGTTGATCGTGTTGGTCATGCCGATAATTCGCACGAGAAGGAACCCAGTAAATTCTAGTTGATTTTATTAGTTCAAGTGTAATCATTAAAATGTTTACGATCGTAAAAGCAGCGTCGTTCAACTCAAATCACTGCACCAGAGCAGAGGACGCTCTTTTAGTTTACTGCTTTGCTTCGAACTTTGTCCAAATTGAATCGGGCAAGTCTCAGTTAAAAAACTATGGGAAGAAATTCCTCTGTTGGCGGAGATAACCAAAACCACATTGTTTTTAGAAATTACCCCCGTGGGATTTGCTGCGCCAGTTTTTTTCCTCGAATTAAAATGGGACCCAGAGTAATACAAATGCCCGTAGTTGAAACGTCCCTGGATCAAGCGTTAGCCGTCACGTCGTCCTGAATGCTGACGTCATCAGCCACGTCATCCCACAGGCAACATGGCGGCGCCCACGTCGATCTCAAAGCGGAAACATGACTTCACAAATTGTAATAAAAATAACAGGTTATCGCTCTGAACGACAGTAAAATAGTTAATTATATTTCTTCAAGGGTCTAACCTTTGTAATAGGAACCTATATAAAATAAGGTAAGTACTCCTTTAAGCCCCTGCTCTCTCCTGTTTTTCAACGTGTACATCATCTCCTCTGCGTTTAAATCTCGGCTTTCTTCTTCAGCTGTTTTGCTCATAACCAGAGATTGAAGTCTTTCGGATACATCCGGATTTTTTAGAATCCCCCAAAAATTCCCGGATTTTTCGATTTTCTGTCTCACCCGACCATGTTGTTGTTGTTGCTATTTTCGTCGATACTGATCCTCCGTTAAACCATTCTAACAAACAAAAAATCTTGTAGCCTGGGTTTGAGAATCCCCCAAAAATATAAATTATGTGATTAAAATTTGAGTTATGTACCTCCGGGGGGTTTAATAAGTTTGAAATAACCAGTTCCTGAGTGATCGGCGCAGCGCAGTGCGATCTCCCCGCAGAGTGGTGTTTTCCAAACTAGACTCGGCTTGTATGCAGCTTTACTGTTAAGTAGGTCAGAGAATGCTGCTGATTGCCTGTCGCTCTGTCTGCAGTAGCCGAGGGCGTGTTGTTCTCGTCCCGTGAATGTAACGGAAAGCAGTATGTTACCTCGTGTTCGTTGGCGCCAGCTTTTATAGCGAAATTCGTTTGACTCACTGTTGACAATGTTATACGTATTTATAATTTAAAATCGACTATGTGAAAATTGTTGACATGACGACTGACCTCAAGGACTTTGAAACTGGAGTTAACATGAGGCAGCACCTAAAAGGTGCAACAACCCCTCAGCCAGACAGTTTTAGTCAGTGTATATTGGTACACAATGAATGGAAAATGCATATGTAAAAGCTTGAAAGATTTGGTTGAATGCAGACGATGCAGAAAAATATGGCGGAAGAACAAAAATATTCTAAACAAAAACAAAAGGCTTCAAGCCATTCTTGCTTTGAACCCTAATAATAATCTGAACAATAATAAAAGTCATCCGATTTCCAGTGGGAGCCAAGTAATATCGAGTTTTTGATAGGAATACGAAGCTGCGTATCTGGGTGCCAGCCATTCACAATCTATTCAGTTTGAACCATACATGTACTACTTTGAAAATATCAGGAACATCAAGCAGTCAAGTGACAAATATACAGATTATCAAAAAACTTGCAATCAGAAATGGCAGCAAAGTTTTCCGTCCAATCAGAGAAATCGGCAGTCATTACTTGTCTCTTGATGTATCTATGACGTATACCAAGCATACTGAACACTTGAACAGTATCAAAGGATATAGATCATCAATGATTTTACATAAATTGAAAATGGCTGCCAAGGTTTCCATCCAATCAGAGAAAACGGTTCGTTTATTCCTTTTTATACGCCCGCCCAAAAGGCGGTCGTATTATGGGATGGCGGATTCCGTCCGTCTGTCCGTCTGTCCGTCTGTCCGGTTCTCGTGTCCGGTCTATATCTGGGACAGTTTTCTATCCACAGCTCCAATTTTTGGTGAGTGGATACCCTACGGGGAGACGATGTGTCGCGTACCAAAATGAAGGTCGAGGTCACAGGTCAAAGGTCACTGGCCTAAAAAACAGGAAATCACTGAAGTGTTCGTGTCCGGTCTATATCTGTGAACGTTTTCTATCCACAGTTGCAATTTTTTGTAAGTGGATATGCCAGGTGGAGACGATGTGTCGCGTACCAAAATTAAGGTCGAGGTCAGAGGTCAAAGGTCATTGTTGTCAAAATTCAGGAAATCATTGATCGTTGACAGTTTTCTATCTACAGTTCTAATTTTTGGTGAGTGGATGCCCTAGGGGGGAACGATGTGTTGCATATTAAATATAGGTCAAGGTCAGAGGTCAAAGGTCAGTGTGATCGAAAAATCAGGAAATCGTTAAAAATTTCTTATTTTTTGTGAGTGGATTCAATAGGCGGAAATGAAGTGATGCATACCAAAAATTAGGTCAAGGTCAAAGGTCACTGACCCCAAAATTAGGAAATTATTAAAAATAACATTTTTTGTGTCAGTAGATACATTAAGGACACACTATGTGTCACATACCAAAATGTAGGTCAAGGTCAAAGGTCAAGGTCACTGTGACCCCAAAATCGTGAAATTGTTAAAAATCATGATTTTTTGTGTCCATTGAGAAATTGAGGGGAGACGGTTTGTCATGTACCAAAATTTAGGCCAAGGTCAAAGGTCAAGGTCACTGTGACCCCAAAATCAAGAAATCATTAAAAGTCACATTTTCATATGCCTGTCGAAGACGAGGTCATGTAATGCGATGTTGCGTTCTGTCCATTCATCCATTAACATTTGTTGTCCATGCGATAGCTCTAGTTTCAAGGTATGGATTGGTACCAAACTTTGAGTATACCTTACTCGCATGGCAAAGTGGAACCATACATATGAGATCAATTTGTCAAAGTTCTAGGTCGCAGTCCCCCAAAACTGAATCAAGCTTAGCTGGCTAAATGTGTTGGAATATTGTTGGAATATTCAAAAGTCTTTCCCCTGCATTTATATGATATTGTCCTGTGGAGTTGTCTTCCATGTTTGAAACGCTTCATTTAGTTAAACTGTTGTGAAATAAAAACCATACATTTACTAATTTAACGGGGAAAGGAGTCCTTTATGAACTTCACACCTGTTTATTAACTCAAGAACAAAGGTTTACTTCATCACTTTCTTCTTCCTTCATGAAAAATTCTCTCGTCTGAAAGGAATCCATTTGCAGGAAAACTACTATTTTCTTGTGTTTGACTATTGTCGATTTCAGTGTGGGATATGTGAGCTCTCAGCTCTTGCTTCAAGGTCAACCAGTTACCAAGAGTTAAGCTCATTTTAGTTTATCATTCAATGTAAGATGTGATATATGTTACATTCTCATAAGCAAAAAATTGTGGACCTTTCTCTGGATTGCTAGATCAATTGGAATCAAGGCTATTAAACAACCTTGAAATTTGAACCAATGTAATCCCAGATATACGGGCGTATATTGAAGCCCCTTGGGCTCTTGTTAGTCTCTTGGTGTACTGATGATGTATACAAAGTCTTGCATCAAACACTTGAACAGTATCACGGGTACAGATTTTGCATAAATTACAGATGGCAATAAAGTTTTCCACCTAATCAGAGAAATTGGTTGTCATTAATTGTAAGTTTCTTGATGTATCAGTGATTTGTAGTTTCATATGAAGCACTAAAATGGTATCAGATATATAGATCATTCATGATTTTGCATAAATTAAAATGGTCGCCAAGATTTCCGCTCAATCAGAGAAACCAGTTCTGTCATTCATCGTAAGTCTCTTGATGCAATGATGATGTAGGCCTATATAAATTTACATCGAGCACTTGAACGGTATCAGAGATAAAGATCACTAATGATTTTGCATAAATTAAAGATGATTGCCTATCCTTCTCATCATTGAGAGGAACTGATGTGGTTATTCATTGCGAGTCTCTTTATATATCGATGCTGTATACCAAATTTCATATAGAAGTTAAATGGTATCAGAGATGCATCATTAAAACTTTTGCATAAATTAAAGATGGCCACCAAGATTTCCACCCAATCAGAGAACCCTTACTGCTTTGAGGTGTATTTGAGGTGTACTTGAGGTGTACCTGTGAGGTGTACCCTCAGATATTATGAGGTGTATTTGAGGAGTAGATGAGGTGTAGTTGAGGAGTAGATGAGGTGTAGTTGAGGAGTATCGAAATATGCAAATTAGCTCAATGCGGTGTACACGTCAATGAGGTGTACCCCTCAGGTGAGGTACTAGCTGAGGTGTACTTGAGGCATATCCAATTTTGAAAAATATATTCATACCTCCATTGAAAATAGGTACCAGGCATATTTGTATTCTCATTTTTTAGTGAACACCGCTCAGTAGATTGATCCCCATCCTCCTCCTACAATAAATTTTCTGCAGCATTTTCCGCTACAAAGCCTACAACTAACATATGAGCAGCCAAACTTGAAAGTAGGGGAAGGTGACCGTGTATATCGGAAAATGGTAGCACCACACTTATAAAGGGGCTTTAACATTGGCTCACAAGTACTCCAATTGCCACACAGAGGATTCCAATGCAAAAGCATACAAGGGACCAATGTATTTGGGAAGTGACAGTTAACATATCCATTTTGGAAATGGATATATCCACAACATATCCACAGGTGCCAAAGTTTGCATGAGATTAACAATAGTTTCTCTGTAAATTATACAACAGTGCCCATTAACTGATTGCTATGATAATTTGAAGTGAAGAATGTTACAGCAGGTTTTAGTTTGATGTATTAGTATCCTGGTGTCAAAATAATAATAAAAATTGAGTTTACATAACATTTTTCATGTTGTTTAGAAGTTCAGGAGGTGTACGTAGGTAATTTAAAAGTGAGGTACATGTTGTTTTGACAAAGTCAATGAGGTGTACTTGAGGTGTACGTAGTTAAAGTAACATTCAGGCCAGAATGATGATCCAGCATAGACATGTAGAGAGAAAATTAAATTTAATGCCATGTTCAGCAATATTTTGTCTATTTAGCGAGTATGAATAAAAGATTGTGCTGGCAATTATTTATAATAAGTGAATGGTATATTATGCTCAATTTCATGACAAACCTTTCCACCAAGTCCACCATATATCTTCGGTATAGGTGGATAACTGTATCTTATGTTCATGCCAAGCTTGTTACGGTGGAGTGTAGGAAATATACTTGAGGTGTAGGTAAATTATGAGGTGTAAGTACATACTTGTATACTTTTGTACATGCATATTTTAGCAAAGTCCATGAGGTGTACTTGAGGTGTAGGTAAATTACAAGTATATATTTTGACAAAGTTCATGAGGTATCACTCACTGTTAATTATTAATTTGTTAATTGAACAAGGGCTGTACTTATTTCAAACTGTCCGAATGAATTGGTGTATGTTACAATAGAATATTAGACTAAGGCAGGAACATCCAACTGAGACATAGAGTTAAAAAGTATTAAGAAAATAATTAAAGAAGAGCTCCAGCTGAGAATGTATATGCAGCTGACACAAGAAATAGCAGAAATAGATTTTATGTATTGTAAACTGGAAAACAAGGTATGACCTGTCAAGTGTTCACATGTGTCACTATGGTTCTTTTATTCATAGAGGGTGTATGAGATTTACAGTTAGCCAACCCATTTATTGATTTATTTTAAAATATAGCGCTTGTGAAGATCTTAAATGAACTAAGAAATGTACTTTGAAATATAAAAAAAACATTTAGTTGATGGGCAGTGAAATCTGTATTTTTGAGGTGTACGAAAATTACAAGTATATTTTGACAGTCCCAGAGGTGTACTTGAGGTACATGCATAGTTTGGCAAAGTCCATGAGGTGTACTTGAGGTGTAGGTAGATTACATGTATATTTTGACAAAGTCCCAGAGGTGTACTTGAGGTACATGCATATTTTGGCAAAGTTCATAAGGTGTACTTGAGGTGTAGGTAAATTACAAAAATATTTTTTTCAAAGTCCATGAGGTGTACTTGAGGTGTATACACCTTGAAAAAGAAAATGAGGTGTACACCTCAGGTACACCTCAACTATACCTCAAGTTAAGGTGTACACCTCAGGTACACCTCGACTACACCTCAACTTGAGGTGTACACCTCAAGTCTGTAAGGGAAACCAGTTCTGTCATTCATCATAAGTATCTTGATGCATCGATGATGTTTACCAAATTTTACATCGAGCACTTGAACGGTATCAGAGATAGAGATCATTAATGATTTTGCATAAATTAAAAATGGCCGGCCATCCTTCCTGCCTCTCAGAAGAACTGATGTGGTTATTCATTGCAAGTCTTTTGATACATCGATGCTGTATACCAAGTTTCGTATAGAACACTTCAATGGTATCAGAGAAAAACATCATTAAAGATTCTGCATAAATTAAAGATGGCTGCCAAGGCTTTCACCCAATCAGGGAAACTGGTTTGGTCATTCCTTTAAAGTTTCTTGATGTATCGCTAATCTATACCAAGTTTTACACTGAACAGTGAAATGGTTTCCGAGATACACAAGATTTATGGTTTCGCATAAATTAAAGATGGCCGCCAAAGTTTCCATCCAATCGGGTCTAGATTCAATAGGGTTCTGGGTCACAAGCGTATGGATGTGCACGTCAAGTTTGGTGTGCCTAGGGTAAGTCGTTCTAAAGATATCTTGGTAACGAGAAAGCTGTGACGGTTTCGCATAAATCAAAGATGGCCGACAAAGTTTCCAACCAATCGGGTCCAGATTCAATAGGCTCATGGTTGACCACCCAACAATCCTGCATACCAAATTTGAAGTCTCTAGAAGCAACGGTTTGGCTTCTAGACCGGTCACAAGAATTGTTGACGACTGACGACCAGACGACCGGACGACCGAACGGACGTACTTGCCGACGACAAGACCCCACAGCCTTATAGGCTGAGGGGTAAAAACAAATTTAAATGGTCGCGGCTGAAGGAAAAATATACGTGACCACTGGAAAGATGGACTTGAAAAATCATTCTAAACATGCAAAAACCTAAAAACTGGAAAACTTCTCAAATCTTAGGACTTCACCCTGTCTGTTCGCTTCCCCACAGTGTGATGTTGAGTGCACAGAGCCAAATTCATTTGCTTCCAGTATGAGTGGCATCTGCATCATGCTAGCTTTGATGGATGGAACTTTTTGTCCAGTATTTGAATTATGTACTGAAAATATTTGGTTACAAGGAAAAATAATGCCTTGAATTTAGATGACAATCTGCAGTTTTATTTCCCAGAAATCGCTTAGAATGCTTCTCCAGTCATCTAGGACCCAAGAGCTTCGCAAACTACGGCTGTTCGTTCGGACTCCACTGTAACTTTTCGAGTTTTCAGATTTACAGTTTCTCGGATTCAACTTCAGTTGTTTTTCCTTCGACGTCGTTCTTGTACGCCATAACGTCGTTCCTGATCACCTAAACGACGTTTCTCGTAGCTCGTTCACATTACGTTGTTTCTGTTACACCTCAACGACGTTCCAATTCGCCTGTACGTCGTTCTTGTTCGCCTGTTCATCGTTCACGTACGCTTCAACATCGTTCCCGTACATTTGCACGTCGGGTCATTATGTCTGTTCATCGTTTCTCGTACACCTCAACGCCGTTTTTCCCGTACGCCGGCACGTCCTTCTCGTACATCTGTTAGATGTTCCCGTACGCCACAACGCCGTTCACCTCGTCGTTCTTTTATACCTCATTATCAGGGTCGTCAAGTTCGACTTTCCCGGTCTCCATTTCTAGATCTTTCTCTTGATCGTCATCGAGGCTCCGACGTTTGTTCACCTGCACGTCTCTCGACTTCGGTGTTTTTCGTCTTTTAGTCGGTATTCTTTACCTTTCTTCTGACAATTCGGTTGATGCGTCTTCATTATCGTATGGTTGACCTCCATCGTTTTGCGGGACGCATATCTTATACCCATTCATCCTCGTCTTCAGCGTTTCCTACGATTCACCATCGACAGTCATCGGTTTGATTGGCAAGTCCTCCCGTTCGGAGTCAACATCGCCCCTTGTATCACTTCTCCAGTCATGGCGTTTTTCTCCATCTACGGGGCTTCATCGAGGTTTACTTAGGTTCGTCGTTACTTTGGGGCAGTTTTCGACACTCTCCATCAAGTGCTTCGTCCCCCGGTAGACCGTTGCACCAGAATTTAGACGTTGGTATTAAAGTTGTTTTTTTGTCATCAACTCTTAGGGCTATTCACTTCTACGCAGGACCTTACTCATTACGGATGTCTCCAAGTTCGGCCCCTGCAGTTCCATCTGTCTTATCTTCAGACGTCATCCCTCAATCCATTAGTGCCGGTATTGACATCTCTTCATCCACTTCTGATTTGGTGGCAGCCCCGCCACTACGTCATGCAGGGAGTTCCCTTCCGATTTCCATCTCCGGATCACCATCTCTACACCGATGCTTCCGAGATCGGTTGGGGAGCCATCTGGACGGACTGGAGGTGTCCGGCAGATGGTCTAGGTTGGATGCCAGACTTAACATCAACCTTCTGGAGATGAAGGCAGTCATCCTAGCAGTTCAGCATTGGAGTTGGCGTCTCGTGAATTCGTCCCTTCTTATCACTACTGACAACTCTACTGTCAGTGCTCACATCAACAAGATGGGTACCACCCGATCTTTTCTCAACGTTTCTTCTGGTGTGGGATCTTTACGACTTGGCTCTCATTCATCTGTCATGGTGCTCGCCATGTCCCGGGTCGGCTCAATGTCTTAGCGGTCGGCCTTTCTCGTCCCGACACCGTGCTTCAGACCGAATGGCAACTTCATCTGGAGGTCTTCCGCCAGATTTGCAGCATCTGGGTGACCCCCTTGATCGACCTGTTTGCGACGAGGAACTATGCGCAGCTCGCCTTCTTCGTCAGTCCGATTCTGGACCCTCAAGCTTTCGCCTTCGACGCCCTTTCTATCAACTGGGACAACTTCCTGGCTTATGCCTGCCCGCCCATGGCCCTGATTCAGGAAGTTCTTCAAAGATTACTCAGCATGACTGCGTCATTCTGCTCGTGGTTCCGTGGTGGCCTCGTCGTCAGTGGTTTCCGGTACTGGTTCCACTTCTCACCGCTCGGCCACGTCGTCTTCAAGTTTGGCCCAGCCTGTTGCGTCAACCTCACGGGATAATACATCACAACCCGCGGTGGCTCAACTTACACGTCTGCAGACTATCCAGAGTGCACTTACAGTCCAAGGATTTTCAGCAGAAGTTGCACAGACGATGGTTTCAGCCAATCGATCTTCCACGTCGCAGCTCTATCAATCGAAATGGGCTTATTTCGTCTCCTGGTGCCGAGAACCCGATTCCGATCCCGACTCTGCCTCTCTTTCCCTAGTAGCTGACTTCCTCCATCACCTACATCGTGATAAGAAGTTTCAAATCAGCACCATTGAGGGGTACCGGTCTGCTTTGGCTAGGGTTTTACGTCTTTCGACCGGCATCGACATTAGTCTGAACGACTATATCTCTGCTCTCCTACGTGCTTTCGCCTTACAGTCTCGCCGTACTAGCCAGCTGTTACCGAAGTGGGATATTGGTGTGGTTCTTAGTGCCCTGCTTCGTCCGCCCTTCGAATCTTTACAGTCCGCCTCTATTAAAGCTGTTTCCTACAAGACTGCTTTCCTGGCGGCTTTCGCTTTGGCGTCTAGAGTTTCCGAGCTTCACGCTCTGGAAAGGTCATCTTTGACCTGGATGGCAAATTGGTCTCGCATTTCCTTTCGTCCCGTCACCAAGAATGAGGCTGTGCGCCAAGGTCCTTGTGCTCAACGTTTGTACTCCGTTCCTGCTTTATCAGACTTTGTTCGTGACCTTGAGGACGACATCCTGTTACGCCCCGTACGAGCCATACGTCACTATCTCACTTGTACCTACCCTGGTCGGGGTTCTCGTCGTCTGTTATTCCTGTCTCTTCAGCCAACAGCAGTGCTTGACATCACCAAGAATACTATTGCTTCTTGGTTGAAGAAGACCATTAAGTGGACATATCAACTTGCCATTGACGCTCCTCCATTGACGCTCCCCCACTTCTGGCCTGTGTTTCTTCCCATGAAATTCGTGCCATCGCTACATCATGGCCATTATGGAAGAACCTATCCCTTCATGACATTGTCCAGTCCTGTGCATGGAGTGCCAATTCAAGTTTTACCGATTTCTGTCTGAGAGATATGTCAGTACAATCAGATAGAGTGACCACGCTTGGGCCGCTGGTGGCTGCCCAGCACGTGGTCCAGTAACTTCCAAAAAAGAGGGGGGGGGGGTATCTTCGTTCAGCGCAGCATGTCAGTCAATCAGCCAGCTTGCTGCATCATCACATCTAATCCGCCATTTCATATGTCCACCATATTACATGATCACCTCAATAGGTCAGTCAGTCAGCCAACTTACAAGACCCGACTCGTCGGTGAGTATGGTTTAGGCATGGCTTTTCTTAGTTATTACTGGTTTTAATCTATTAACACCCACTGCGTCTCCACGACCTGGGTTTTCCTTCTATTGAGTATTGTGTATCACATTTATAATCAGGTTTTTGATTTTAATCCACGAGTACCCTCAGCGTCTTCGACCCGGGTTCTCTCTGGGTGAGTATTTAGTGTGCTGTAGGCTAAGTCAAACAGTCAGCAAACTTACGGCATCATCACAGCTAATTACATGTCCACCTTATTACATGATCACCTCAACAGGTCAGCCTGTTGCCAAGACATCTTTCAAGACCTGACACAATGGTGAGTATTGATTTTTAGGTATACTTTGTGTCAGTTTCAGGTTTAAAGTACAGAGAGTTTTGTGCATGAGGGTAATTATGACCAACTTACAAGATCATCTCAAGAGAGTCAGCTGCTGTCAACTCACAAGTCATCTTACAAGACCTGACATATTTGTGAGTATTACTTTCAGGTTTTCTAGTGTCAGCAACAAGTTGACGTAAGACGGCTTGTGGACTTAAAGAGTGGTATAAGATGGGCACCTTGTATACGATGTTGCCGGGATGTACCTGACCGCTTCTATTCGTTATACACTGATTACCACTTGAATACTCACAGCGCCACCGGCCCGAGTTCCTTCGTGGGGGTAAAATTGTGCACCACATCCACGATCACGGTTTGCTTGGACGAGTAATTAGTGGCCACATTCAACAATCTATTATGATTACTCCATGACTACCCACAGCGTCCCCGACCAGGGTCCCTCTTGTTGAGTACTAGTGTGCCATGTCCGTGATCATCTCATCGGTTACTCTGCCTGCTATTGGAACTACAACAAGGCCGAGGTTCCCACCTCCATATGTTGGTAGTGAGCTATCAGCAATAGCAGGTGAAGATTTGAGCAATAAATATTAAACATTTATAAACAATGTTAGTATTTATTATCAAATCAAACCTGCTATTGCTTTGATTACCCTCCCATCCTGCCCCTCACTCCACGGCCTTGCACAACACACGTCTTGGGCTATAAGAGTGAGAAAGAGGGAGTATCAGGAGAGAGCAGGAGCTTAAGTAACCTAGCTGAGCTGGCTGAGCTCCCTAAGGGGAGACAACTTTAGTTTTAATTATTTTGCAAAGGATACTCCTAAGGGAGATAAGGCCATCTGCAATAGCAGGTTTGATTTGATAATAAATACTAACATTGTTTATAAATGTTTAATATTGCAATGACGACAGCTGTCACTCATGATAGATTTCACTCGGACCGCTGTTCACAGGAGGCCGTGCACATGTTTTAGCTAAGTTATGTTGATATACAGTGCTGTAAATTGCTTGGCAACTCGACAGAAAATTTCAGGGAGTGTATATCTTGTCTCGTGTAATAAAAAATCCTCCAGAATTTTCAGAATCCATCGCAATCATTCGGTAGTGCTCTTGTGACGGCTGTAAACTCACGCGCTGCTTGAGGGCGAAGTCAACAAAACTGTGATGGCAACGGTCTTGAGGTCGTACAGTTCAACACCGTAATTGGTGTGAGATAATTATTGCAATCTGGCATAAATGATTCTTCATCGCACATAAGATCGCGTTTAAATGAAGTCTGTAATTTTTAAAACAAGAGTAAACATTGTCTCTACACTGAACTGAAATACAGGAATATCGTTCCCTAAGCTTCATCACACCCACCCCCTCCCCCCTCCCCCCCTCACACCCCTTCCCCCCCTCACACCCCTTCCCCCTTGTTACAGAGGGGGGGGGAAGTAGGACAAGGAAATGACATGCCACTGTTGACGTAAGCAAAGGATGAGTTGTGGTAAGATAGCAGGCGGTACTACGCTGACCTATTGTCAAGCCACTATTATGTGGAAGCTCCCTGATGCTGCGCTAAATAGCAGAATCCCCATGTCTAAAAATAAATGACACCGGTTTTGAGGTTAGGCAGTTCCAAATGAATTTATCATTTCACACACAACATAATTCTAAATATGTTTCTCTGTCTTGTATTTTAATCAATTTTTCCCTCCTCATTTATCTGAAAATTTCAGTTTATTTTGATTCTATAAACTGCTCCCGTCAATTTCATGCCCCTTTCTCAAGTGGGTTTCAATCAAATGGCTGGTGTAACAAATATCTCCTGTTAAACGCAATATTAAAAGTGTGTGAGAATTGTCTATCCTTTACACATATTCAGCCCAATAGGTGAAACAAACTTACGTTAACACTGCTTTTTATACGCCCGCCAAAAGCGGACGTATTATGTGATGGCGGTTTCCGTCCGTCTGTCCGTCTGTCCGGTTCTCGTGTCCGGTCTATATCTGGGACAGTTTCCTATCTACAGTTTCAATTTTTGGTGAGTGGATACCCTACGGGGAGACGATGTGTCACGTACCAAAATGAACGTCGAGGTCAAAGGTCTAAAAAAACAGGAAATCACTGAAGTTTTTCGTGTCCGGTCTATATCTGTGAACTTTTTCTATTCACAGTTGCAATTTTTTGTGAGTGGATATGCTAGGTGGAGACGATGTGTCGCGTACCAATATTGAGGTCGAGGTCAGAGGTCAAAGGTCACTGTTGCCTAAAATCAGGAAATCATTGATTGTTGACAGTTTTCTATCTACAGTTCTAATTTTTGGTGAGTAGATGCCCTAGGGGAGAACGATGTGTTGCATACTAAATGTAGGTCAAGGTCAGAGGTCAAAGGTCAGTGTGACTGAAAAATCAGGAAATCATTGAAAATTTCTAATTTCTAATTTTGTGAGTGGATTCAAATAGGGGAAATGATGTGTCACATACCAAAATGTAGGTGAAGGTCAAAGGTCACTGTGCCCCCAAAATCAGGAAATTATTTAAAATAACATTTCTCTGTGTCAGTAGATATATTAGGGGGACACAATGTGTCACATGTCAAATGTAGGTCAAGGTCACTGTGACCCCAAAATCGTGAAATTGTTAAAAATCATGATGTTTTGAGTCCATTGAGAAATTACGGGTAGCTGTTTTGTCATGTACCAAAATTTAGATCCAGGTCAATAGTCAAGATCACTGTGACCCCAGAATCACGGTCAAAGGTCAGTGTGACCTAAAAATTAGGAAATAATTAAAAATTACTAATTTTTTGTAAGTGGATTCAATAGGGGGAAATGAAGTGTCGCATACCAAAAATTAGGTCAAGGTCAACTTAGGTCACTGTGACCCCAAAATCAGGAAATTATTAAAAATAACTTTTTTTCGTGTCAGTAGATCCATTAGGGGGACACGATGTGTCACATACCAAAATGTAGGTCAAAGTCAGAGGTCAAGGTCACTGTGACCCCAAAATCGTGAAATTGTTAAAAATCATGATTTTTTGTGTCCCTTGAGAAATTATGGGGAGACGGTTTGTCATGTACCAAAATTTAGGTCAAGGTCAATAGTCAAGGTCACTGTGACTCCGGAATCCAGAAATCTTGCTTTTTTTTTGTGTCAGTAGATACATTAGGGGGACATGATGTGTCACGTACAAAAATGTAGGTCAAGGCCGAACGTTAAGGTCACTGTGACCCCCAAAAGCATGAAATTCATAAAAATCATGATTTTTTTGTGTCCATTGATACATTGAGGGAAGACGATGTGTCTTGTACCAAAATTTAGGTCAAATGTCAAGGTCACTGTGACCACAAAATCAGGAAATCATTACAAGTCACATTTTCATATGCCTGTCGAAGACGAGGTCATGTAATGCGATGTTGGGTTCTGTCCATTATCCGTTAACATTTGTTGTCCATGCGATATCTCTAGTTTCAAGGTATGGATTGGTACCAAATTTTGAGTATACCTTACTCGCATGGCAAAGAGGAGCCATACATCAATTTGTCGAAGGTCAAGGTCACAGTCCTCCAAACCTGAATCAAGTTTAGCTGACTATATGTTAGGTTGGAATATTCAGAGTTCTCTCCCCTACATGTATATAGCATTTGTCCTGTAGAGTTGCCTGCCGTGTTTGAAACAGCTACATTTAGTTAAACTGTTGTGAAATAAAAACCATACAATTACTAATTTAACGGAGAGATGGGTCCTTTATGACCTTCATACCTGTTTTAATATTAAATCAAGAACAAGGTTTACTTCATCACTTTCTTCTTCCTTCATGAAAATTTTTCTCGTCCGAGAGAAATCCATTTGCAGAAAAACTACTATTTTCTTGTGTTTGACTATTGTCGATTTCAGTGTGGGATATGTGAGCTCTCGGCTCTTGCTCCAAGGTCAACTAGTTGCCAAGAGTTAAGCTCATTTTAGGTTATCATTCAATATAAGATGTGATATATGTTACATTCTCAGAAACACAAAATTGTAGACCTTTCTCTGGATTGCTAGCTACCAATTGGAATCAAGGCTATTAAACAACCTTGAAATTTGGACCAATGTGATTCCAGATATACGGGCGAATATTGAAGCCCCTTGGGCTCTTGTTTGCAAATACAGCACTTTGCCATTGACCTTCCGACCTGTGCAATAGGAAGAATAATGCAGTCCTCGGGAACATCTTTGTCGTGTGAGCCTGCTATGCATGTAGAAGGCATAGGTTTGGGTGTTGCTGGTTCACAGTTTCCTTGAGCAGATCTGTAGAACCGCCATCTACATCGTGGGCAAATTGATCCCTCTACGTTTATATCCTGCTCACATCCACCCTGAGCCAAGTGAAATTGTGAAACAGATACTTTTCTTGTTTGGCCGGACTATAAAACTCGCACACTGAATTTGCATTTCATCTTTCCAAAGGAGGCACTTATGCTGACAGCAGACAATCCCCCAAAAACTATATAAATCGGCTTCTCCGATGCCTTCAACATAATAGATTTGAGTGGAAATTAACAAATAAAAAGGTTCAAAGGATGACCAGAACATAGAACAGTAAAGTAATGTGCATACATGTATACCATGACACTGAATGCATATGCTGGAGTACTATTGTCACATTCGAATTATAAGTATATATATTCCATCTATAATTTTAATTATCAATGAAGACATTTTAAAGTTAATAAAAAGTTTTTATGAACACGAAAAAATGTTCATGTGAACGATGCGATTCAAACTCACAAATGTCAACTATAATTCCCTGAAGCATTCGAACTTACCACACAGGGTAATCGCTCTTTTCAATAACGTATCTGAAATTGCAACACTTAGTGTCAGATTGCAAAACATTTTTATAAAAAAATACTTCTTGAACCAAAATGAAATTAACACAAATGGAACATTATATAATAACAAAATTATTATCAGACTGAATTTGGTTTGCGAGGTGTTTTTTCAGGAATTTAGGAAAATGCTAGGTGAAAGTGAAAAAAAAAACCCCCACACATTTGCACGTTTTTACATCTTATTTACATGCACATTTTGCACAATTTTGGATCGATTTTTCTCATGTAACCGGCTACTGTTTTACTTTGAAATATTCAAAGTTGGCAGGTTTACTGCTGAAATGAAAAATCTGTTTCTTACTGCAACACCTATAGGACAGAAATCATCTTACTGCAACTTGTCCTTTACACCACACCAGGTGACAAACAGAAGGCTTTAGAGATCTGAGAAACATTGAGTAACCCCACTCCCTGAAATCTTAGAGCAGAAAATTTTGCAGAAATGGACGAAATGGTGCAAAATAATGTTTAACATATTGACTGCCGAATATGATTAATCCAATGTTCAACTCATGATTGTTAGGTAAACCCATGCTACAAAATAACTCGTGACATGCCAGCGTATCCAGTTTATAGTATGGTAGCAAATCTAAGAGAAAACTCAGTGGCAGAACCTGGCACACCCACCGCTATGAGTATATTCATAGTTGGCAGTCAATGTGTTAAGAAATTTATCTATTTAATGTCTCAAGATTTGTATGACAGAATCATATTCCCAGGTGTGTTATATATTTTTAGGTGTATTGGCCCGACACCCGTCATTTCTACCATACATCCGTCAATCTCTGACACCTGAGGCAGTAGAAGATTACTTCATTCACATGTTTGAGACAATCCAACACAGTAACAGACCCAAAGTTATAAGGTAGATCCAGTCCCTTTATTGGAAATGTGATGTGTTATAAACTGTCCCTTTATTGGAAATGTGATGTGTTATATACTGTCCATTTGTTGGAAATGTGATGTGTTATAAACTGTCCCTTTGTTGGAAATGTGATGTGTTATAAACTGTCCCTTTCTTGGAAATGTGAGGTGTTATAAACTGTCCCTTTGTTGGAAATGTGAATATAAACTGTCCCTTTGTTGGAAATGTGATGTGTTATAAACTGTCCCTTTGTTGGAAATGTGAGGTGTTATAAACTGTCCCTTTATTGGAAATGTGAGGTGTTAATTTTAATATTGATAGATTGTTCCAAATGTCGTGATATGAATATTGTTGAAAGCAATGTTAAGTCATATTCACTCACTCACTCATCCAGTGGGTGGTTGGGTGGGTTCAGGTTCCTGTTGCTTCAATGCATTTTGCTGAGAACCAACAGGAACTTGATAATGTGATGTCTAGCACTGTAATATCACTTGTCTTTATTGCACCATGTAAGCGTCCTGTCTGTGTCTTGTGCGCTGTCCTCAGTGTTTTATAGGATGGAATGAGGGTGTCTGGTTCCATGCTGCTTCAAAGATTTCTTCTTTGAAGTAGCAGGAACACAACTGGGCTGGGTGGTGCTTATAGCTGAAATATTGTTCAAAGCGACATTAAATTCTATTCACTCACTCACTCATCCATCACCAGCCCGTGAGACCTCTAGGGATTGACCTTGGGTGTCATTATGCACACCCCAGGCTCTGGGATTGACCTAGGGTGTCCTTATGCCCACCCCATGTTATGGGATTCACCTAGGATGTCATTGTGCACATCCCAGGTTATGGGATTGACCTAGGGTGTCATTGTGCACACCCCAGGTTATGGGATTGGGTTAGGATGCCACTGTGCACACCCCAGGTTATGGGATTGACCTAGGGTGTCATTGTGCACACCCCAGGTTATGGGATTGGGTTAGGGTGCCACTGTGCACACCCCAGGTTATGGGATTGACCTAGGGTGTCATTGTATGACCAAGGGAAATAGTCAAGTCAGATGTCGGACTAGATGTTTATTCAGGAAATACTTCAAATCGTGAGCCATACAGGTAATCCCTGAATGTTTTGGTAATAGCCCAATACATTGCGAGAAACTCTAATTTCATGGAACTATAGTTTTTCATATTCCGCTCATTACGTCTGAGCTTCCGGCTGGCATACGCTATTACTACTGTTTTGCCCCCGTGAACTTGTGACAAAACAGCACCTAATCCACAGAGACTAGCATCCGTTTCTACAGCGAAAGGCAGAGAGAAATCCGGGTACCCTAACACTGGCGCCGACGTTAGACGTCGCTTTAGCTAGTCAACAGCGTCCTGACACTCTGCAGACCAACGGTCACACCAAGGCCTAATATCGCGACTAACTTTACTTTTCGTGGATTTCTTGGTCTTTTTGCCTGAACCACCGGAGAGCATATCGGTTAAAGGACTCGCGATTTTTGCAAAATCTTTGACGAAACGCCTATAATATCCACACAAGCCCAAAAACGACTTAAGGGCAGTTTCATTGTCAGGTGTAGGATAATCAATCATGGCTCTAATCTTACCAGAATCTGGAAACACCCCCGTAGAGGATACTACATGCCCCAGAAAAGGCACTTCATCTTTGAAAAAATGGCACTTAGTTGGTTTCAGTTTTAATCCATGCAACCTTAATCTGAGAAAAACGGTCTCTAGCCTCACACACATTTCCGTGAAACTGGAAGCAAAAACCAAAATGTCGTCAAGATAAATAATCACTCCTCCGTCCCAATAAAGATCACCAAAACATTTTCCCATCAGTCTTTGGAACGTCGAGGGACTATTGCAAAGTCCAAATGGTAAACGATCGAATTCATACAGAGAACCTAATGCCCGAAATGCCGTTTTAAATCTATGTTCCTCATCCAGAGATACTTGCAAATATCCCTGGGTCAAATCAAGCGAACAAAAATATTTAGCAGAATGCAACTTATCAATACATTCCTCTATTTTTGGCAAAGGAAATGCGTCTTTTATGGTTTTATTGTTCAAGGCTCTGTAATCCACGCACACCCTTAAGGAACCACATTTCTTGCAGACTAAAACCATTTGAGATGCATAAGGGCTGTTACTTTCCCTGATGACACCATGTTTCATCCATTCCTTGATAAGCTTTTGTACTTCTGGTACCATATTAGGAGGAATTCTGCGATCTGGTTGTTTCACAGGATTATTATCAGTGGTCTCAATGCGATGTTTCACTGTGTCAGTAAACCCAAGATCATGTTCGTTCTGACTAAAAATATCTTTAAACTGTTGTAACAGAAGTTTAAACCTACCACTCTCAGCTTGAGACATTCCCTGACCTATGTCTAAACCAGACAGCCATTGCTCATCATAAGTAGCTGTTTTGCTGGCAGTCTGAACGTCAACTAACGCCACAGTTTCACTTCCGTTCTGTAAATAATCTATCTCCAAATCTGGAAGTAACTCCGAACAACTGCACATCTTGGCAAGTTTTTGTGGTCGCGGCAAGAAAACATCAGTGTTGCTGTAATTGCGCACTTTAAATTTC
Organism: Hanleya hanleyi; assembly: GCA_036873755.1. Lineage (NCBI taxonomy): Eukaryota > Metazoa > Mollusca > Polyplacophora > Lepidopleurida > Hanleyidae > Hanleya > Hanleya hanleyi. The sequence goes on from JAVTVY010028420.1 coordinate 102,248, forward strand.
ACCCTACCTCTGTCAACTAGACTCACTGTAGGTTTTACCATCAAACCCGGTGGGAGCGAAATGTGATTGGCTGGTTCAATCAAAACCGGATATCCTTGTGGCATTGGCCTTACAGTTCCAGTTATCTGAACCCCTGCATCTGCTGGAATAAGCAAATCCTTCCCTACAGACTTAACTAGTCCCAAAACTCCAGTTTCCTTTCTAGCCAACTCCACATTTATTTCGTTACAGAATCCTACTCTAGCCTCATAAACTAGTAACCCTTCAGCTAACTTGTCACTACCAGCTTGCAAAGCCAACTCTTGAGTGACCTTCGACCCAAACAGTGAACTGACCTGATCATACACCAACTGCAGCAAATTACAGCCAATGACAGCTGGGACTCTAGTTTTATTGCTAGCTGTTACAGGATCTTCTGGATCTTTAACCACCAATATACCTACATTGGAATAGCACTTTCCATTCAACTCTACATCTAATTCCAGCATACCAATTAACGGAATCTCTATCCCATTCGCGGCCTTAAGCCTAATCCACGACCTGGTTTCTTGAGGCGCAGACGTCACATGTTGTAAATGGGCCAAATAGAAACTTTCCGTAACGGTAGTGACTTCTGAACCAGCGTCTAATAAACAAAGTACATTCACGCCACCAATACTTGCCATAATCTCAGGACATTTCCCAATAGACTTGGATAAATTTGATCGCACGGTTGAATGTTCTGAAACGGAGCCATTTTCCATCACACTCGATGCCCGGCTCTCTGCATCGAGTGTTTTCAGTTTAACGGTTGAGCATAATTATCAACCTTACCACCAAATTTTCTTCTATCATTTTTCCTTTTTAAACAATCTTTGGCCAGGTGATTTAATTCTTTGCAGTAATGGCAAGTAATAGTACCGGACTTGACTGATAATTGGACTTATCTCGCCTAGTGAGAGATTGGTTTTCTATCGAGCCAGAATTGTCTCCCCTTGTTAAAGATTTTACTAATTCTGTCAGCTGATCTATTTGGCTTTGTTGGGTCTCCATACGCTCAATAACATCTGGTGGAATGGTACTGGACCCTACTGCATTAACATGAGCACTCACATTAATCTCTCGAGTCCCAGCTACACTAACACCTTCATTAACCCAACACTTTGCCCGATCTCTTATTTCCCAAAACTTCAAGTTACTTTGCTCAAGGTTTAATCTCTTAAGCTCTCGTCTTAAAGACGGCTCTAAGACCCCTTCCGCAAAACGTTCTTTTAAGGTCGCATCCCAGTTAGAATATAACTTTGGTTGCTTTTGTTTCAACTCTAACATCAAGTCCATTAAACCATAATATTCCTCTATGGACTCTCCCTTAACCTGGTTTCTACTGAAAAATTTCTGTTGTATCTGATGTGCACTTTCTTTACTACTGAAAACTTCCAACAAAACATTGAGAACTTCATCAGCTGATGCTTTCTTAATATCAACTCTAAATCTAACCTCCGCTTTAGGATGTCTGTCTAAATGTCCACAAATATAATCTACCTTTTCAGGCTCTGAAGCAAATCGTTTGTGCACATAACTTTGAATCTCTTCAACCCATTCAAAAATATTTTCTCTACCAGTGAATTTTGAAGATTTTTTTTCGCGGGACACATAATGGACTTTGGGAACAGCGGAAAATTTCTCTTCCAATTTCTTAAGATCTTCCGTTAATTCTTCTGGAGACTTAGCCATTTTTAAACTAAGAAAAATCAGCACGATACAGCACAACAAATTCAAAAAAACACCCATGGTTGTTGTAAAATAGCCATAACAAGATATGTCAAAATATTCGTAATTGAACTCAATTGGGAATGGTGTTGTATAAACAAGTTGTTGACGGACTACAACTTACCAAACTCTGGTCATCAATCATCAGGAATGTTGCTGTTCTTGTATACATAAGTTTGATATTGTTGTCAAATACAATATTTAAGCATAGAACTTACCAAACTGATTACAAATCAATTAGGTCTATTATGTAGTAGTCTCATCCAGCTTATACCAATGACCAATATCGCATACAGGTTCAAATTATTCAAGCAAAAATGAGCTAGCAACCGATGTGGAATTATGTTGAATTTACCAGCAATTTGATGCAGTCCAAATCAAATCAAATTCAAATCAATTCAATCAAATATAATTTCATTAGTCCAGTATTCTGTAAATTAAGTGGTCCGGGTCTCAGATGGTGATGCACGAAAAATCCCGTTGCTGTAGTACCGGTATAGGATTATGTACAGTTCTGTGTCAAGAGTGTTAATCAAATATACCCAGTGTGGTGTTACGTAATGTTCAACTAATCACTGTTCAGTGGACACATAAGTAGCTTTGAAGTGTAAATCTGATATATCACGGAATGATGTAAAGTTCAATCAATTATTCGATATTCGGATGGCACATCTGGATACTAAGGAAATCACCAACTGTAAACTGCAAATTGTAACTGTAGTGTCAGTGTGTCAACATGTCTGCTCACCCACTGCTGATTGATGACGTCACGTCCTCCGCGTAGAAGGCTGACCGGCAATCCAAAACTAGTGGGGAGTATTGGACCCAACCGATGTTGCTGACCTTTTGACCTTTTGACCCTGCTCGCAGCGCCACATATGACCAAGGGAAATAGTCAAGTCAGATGTCGGACTAGATGTTTATTCAGGAAATACTCCTATAAATATAAATGTTAAATCCGATATAAATTCAGTATAAATAGGAAATCCAATCCGATTACATAATCACATCAAAAGTACAATGAACAAATTATATCAACACGATTACATAATTGCACCACTTAAATCAGAACATCAAACAATTCGCCCATATTCATATAGCATGCCACAGCAATTAAATTCCATTATCACTTTAAATACAGCAATTCCAAATTCAGCCAATCCAAATATAGCACTCTAATATAATCCACCGTTACATTTAAGTTAATGAAATAAACATACCCCAATCAGCTTGGCAATTTGCCACACGGTCAACAGGTAAACTATTGAACCAACCATGACACCATCTGCAATAACATCGTGTACATTTAAGTCAAGCGCCATATAACGCTACACGAAATTACAGTTTATACAATGCCACCGATACAAAAAGTATGCGCATAAGCCATATAACATTATCATGTGGAAATATTCGCACTTTACTCGAACCAGAGACAAATGAATATTGACTTTCGTATCACAGATATACTTATGCTTTACAAACCACTGAACATATATAAATATCGGTACATACCAATAGCTTCTAAATCCTACGAGCCCATTAACTCCACGTCTGCACAGCAAGCCAGCTA
>JAVTVY010028421.1:0-11222 GCA_036873755.1 Hanleya hanleyi
ATTATGTTGTTGGTTATGTTATATTGTATGTTGTTAGCAAGCTTTCAAGTCAAACGTTTTGAGAATGCAAGAAATATCTGTGTATGTAATGCTTGTAATTTGCTCGAAAGGAAAAAAGTTGATTTAAGTCCTTAAAGTCTTAGAAAAATATTGTTGAAGAAGGGTAGGGAACGTGTCTGTTCAGAGTGGCATTGTACAAGTGCAGGCCTGCAAGTGGCCCACAGTGAAAATATAGGAGGAAATTTGCAAAAATATAGGAGGAATTTTCTGAATAAAATATAGAAAAATATAGGAAATAAAGGAGTGTAAGACAGGTCTGTACTACATTGTATGTTCCAAACTTGGTAGTTTTGTTGTTTAATCAAATTACTTTCACTGAATGCGGCCATAGTGGTGGTTTTTCAGGTGACCTGTTCTGTTGTTTGATTCAGCAGAGTGATTGAAATGTTTTCATATTTGCTGAGCGAAGCGAGGTGAAAAAAACTTCTGAAATTTATTTCCTGATGTAGGTTTGACTCATTACAGGGCACTGATGAAAGTTTTCATGAGAAAAAGTCAAAATATAGGTCTTGAGTAAAATATAGGAAAAAATAGGAATGACTCAAAAATATAGGAAAATATAGGAGGCACTTGAAGGCCTGCAAGTGGATGTTATCACCCAGTGCTTATTCGACACTTTTCAGATGAAGTATTGTAATCAACACTGTCAGAAGCTCCACTGGTTCACACATAAGAAGTTCTGTAAGCAGTTATCAGGTGAGTTATATGATCAGTCAGTTTGTAACTTCTGGGATGAGTGTTTGTACTGGGAGATCAATCAAGGATCTGCAGTATGATGTGGTCAGCGGTGCCCTGTATCAGTTTCCAACTAAGAACGTCTGTGAGATCTATCGCAGTAATCTGATTAGACGACATACCTTGTCAGCATTGAGAGGTAGTTCAGCTGGTTTAGTATAAACTTCAGTTGATAGTTCTACATGTATGCTCATAGTTTTCAGTTTGTTTCTGCTGACTTCCATCGACAGAAGTTTGTCAGTAAGTTTCATATTCACTACATGTTTCCTTCTTATCTTACCTTGCACACCTTGTCCATACTTTCAATTTGTTACTTGCTGCCTCGACTGATTTGACTCAAAATCTAACATTTTGTGTTTATTGATATTTTAGAAGAATATATTAGATTAGAGAAGGAAAGAGAGAAACTGAAACAGGCAGATTTGGAGAGAGAGATGAGAGAAAAGGCTCAAATAACAGATACGGGTACTAAAGGTATGGTGAATCATCCAATATATTTGTTATATATGGCTAAACCTGCAGCAGATACCTAAAATGTTGAGGTCAGTGAAATGCCAGATGAATTTCCAAATCCACCAGTACTCGAGTGACCTTGGTCAAGGGATATACAGAAGTATTCAATTTGTTGGTGTCCCTTTGCAATTTATTCTGATCTCGATTGTATAGTCAACTATTAGTATTATATTAAAGCAGGACAATAATCTCAATCAATATGGACAAATCTCAAAGCGCAGGTGATCATATTACAGAAGATTTTGTAATAGTTAGTACGTACCAAGATGTGTTTCAGTGACAAAAAATTACATGCCTAGACTGAATCAAAACATCGCATGTAACTTTGCACCTCCTATCTGAAGTTGTCAACGTCTAATAATATGTTTATTTCATGTGGTGTGTTTCTATGATTCCTGTTAGCTAACTTCAGACAAACAAAACTGTTCAACTTCACACTTGCCAGCGCAACATGGCGTTTTTCTAAACCTCTCATCAGTCACAAACAGTAAACTATCATGAAATCACTGTACAATGGTAGTGTTCCTAATCTGTAGAAGGAAGCTACCTTTATGCTCTTAATGCAGTGAATTTTAATGTTCTTTGCAGAAAACAGTGATTCCACGGACAAGGCCAATGCATCAGGAGAAGTGATAGAGGATACCACTAAACTGGGGGAGCCAGGAAATGAGGAGACCAATGAAGAAGGCTGTGGAGACCAGGTTACAGATACAACTGTGTCCACTGACCAAACCACAGATACGCCCTGTCCTCCAGTACAGCAAACTAATGAAACAAATAATTCTGTGACGAGTTAATATTATTCATAATTCAAAAATATTTTCCAGCTAATCTCGTTTCTGTTATCCTCAGGAATGGTATTTCTTTACCATCTTCGTTCTGTATTGTAGCTTAATCTGTCTGATTGGACACCTGAGTACACAGACCTATCTCATTCAATGTCCATTATAATGTGAAAATGACTGTTTGTGGAAAGTGAACCCATCCAGCCTATCTCATAGATCAAATGAACCCATTTGGATAACTCGGGTCAACTGGGTATTAGCCAGGCCAGAACAGAGATGGTGGGGAGTCCCAAATGGGGTCTTTGCCTATAATAGCCTCTTTCCACATGGCATGACGACCACAGAGATACATACATTATCATGACCCTAATATTACAGTTGTAGTAGTTCAGGATAACTATGGGCCATGCCAGAACTATTCTGGCTCTAAACATGGCTTGTTTAATGGATAGCTGAGCTAAATGTTAGCCTGATTACATACTCTTATCTTTCTACTGTGAATAACCATGGTGTTCATTGGTAGAAAAAAAGGGGGGGGGGGGTAGGTTTCATTTTAAACTTTCCCCTACCCCCTACATACAGGACAGTATCTAGCATGTAATTTCTTCTCAACATAGAATGTTAAGCCTATAAAACTATCAGATACCCCAAGTTAACACTGGCAGAGAATCCGTCCATCCAATCTCCATCACTGTCAGTGTCTGCTGTTGATAACTTCTCTAGTCTGTATTTCCTTGTCGATTTCGGCAACTGGCGAGACTTAGAAATTCTGATCTTATCACCAAGATATCACACACAGTTGACATGGTTTGGGTTTGCCTCGGTTTCATTCAGTAATTTACACTTTAACAATATATATATATTACTTTATTTTCTGAGGGTAACAAATACAAGTATTTACTCTGTCAGTTGTGTAAACTGTTCTTCCCAGAGGCCCTCTAACAAACAATCAAACAATGTACATTAAATATATATATGGAAACAGTTCAACCAAATTCAAAGTATACATCAAACACATAATAATATATCTAACATCATGGCATCCAGTTAACTTATACTTTTTGCCTGAAGAATTTTGATCAGTCGATGTTTGAAGGCTCCAGCCGAGGGAGACTCTCTTAGCTTCTTGTCCAGCGAATTCCATATTTTGGCTCCTGTGTAGCTCAAGCTTCTTGTCAGCATATTTGATTTTGGCTTGGGAACAAACAGATCATTATTTTCTGTTGATCTTAGATGCCTTGATGTTACCTCCTCAACATATCTGAACAAACTGTTCAGATAAGGAGGACAAAGATTGTGGATAATTTTATACATAAGTACAGCTTTTTGATAATATATCCTGTCTAATACACTGATCCAGTTGAGTTCCTTAAAAAGTTCTGCTGATGGTGTTAAATAGTGCGCGTTAGTATAGTTCTAGCTGCTCGTTTTTGTAATTTGTTAATTCTATCAATTTGATAGGCATTTGAATTTCCCCATAGTGTAATACAGTAATCAATATGGGGAAGGATGTAAGCATTGTAGTAAAGATAATATAGTAGAGATAATAGTAAATCCTTAGATTATTTATGTTCACATTAATTGTTTGATAGGAGGACTGTGTTATCCAATATTCTTGTTGTACCCAACATGAAGACAGATCATGTGGGAAAGAGGAGTCTTTTTTGACACTCCACTGGTCAAGCCAGTAGTGATTGTTCTTGGTTCAATAGTAGTAAGGCCTTCTGGAAGCAAGTCCAAGATAGTTTCTCGGATGTTGTCTATTATCATATTCATGTATTGTTACATGTTCTTGTTAAAAATGTCTAGATCTCTTTTATTCACTCCAATATGCAAAACTTAGTTAATGGTTCATCACATTAGGTGTTAATGGTTCATCACATTAGGTGTATTAGACTGCTAATTATTGGATGAATCGTACAATTTATATTTTGAATATGTTGCATCAGCGTTCCTGAATGATCCATTGTTATGTCTTAGTGATTCTGATACATCTTTGTTATGTACCATTTCATTATGGGATCATCATTGTTTGTCCTATTAGTAATTCACAATAACTCAGTATGCATGGTTAGTGTGTTAATATTCTGAATATTTGTTTTGCAAGTACACATACTCAGATCAGATAAATTAGAGCTCTCCAGTTTGGAGGTGAAAAGGTCATTTTGAAACTATGAACAAATTTGCAGTGCTTTGTCAATGGCGTTTTAATTCATGTATTTTTACGTAGAAGTATGTGCTTCAAAAAAAAGTGGTCGGTTGTTATTGCAAATTGATCTTTCAAACATCTACTATTATTAAGCCCCACCAGAAGTACTGCATATTCCCGCAAGGCATGAGACTGAAGAGCAGGTTCACACACATGGGTTTTTCCACGAGAGCCAGCAACGCCGATGTCTTGGGACGCTTCATTGTAGCAACGCATTGGTCAATATTTTCTTAGTTTACTTGCGCTAAAATTGTCATTTACACCACCAAGATGGCGGCGTTACTGGCTCTCGTGAAAAAAAAGCTTGAACCTGCCCTTCCGCCTCGTGCCTGGCATGCCTATGCGGTACTTCTGGGATTACAATGGGGCTTATTGCGACTGGCAAATAGGTGTTAACCTGTGCACCATCGACAAAAAACTGCATATTTTGTAATTTAAAAGATTTTCAAGAAAAACCTTTTTTACCTCCAAAACTGGAGAGCCCTCCTTTCCCCTGACCTGCATACTTTATTCATTGATACCAGATAAGATTGGAGCAATTCTCTGATAGTTTACACTTGCTTTGCTAGCATTACCATGAGACATGGTGGTTGATGTCCGGGGTTGTCCTGTATCTACACAAAACAATCGATTTTCCCATGACACAGTAAAACTTCTGTGAGACATGGAGAAAAGTTGCAACTTCCTTGTATGTATATGTAATACTTGAACTTTGTCATATTACAAAATAAAGTTCGGTTTATTGCTTTTAAACTCATTTTTTTTTCATCTTATCCTTTTGTATTAGCCATTTATGGAACATGGCACAGGAATAGCATAGGTATATAACCGTTTTATTTAATAATGTTTCACTTAAATTTGGAGGGCAGTCTCAGCTGATGAATGCGACACCTGCGGGTGATGCATTCGCATACGAATCGGCTCGGGTTGTGTGGGCTCTAAGGACACAAAGCGGTGGGGCCGGCACAATGCAGTCAATAGGTCGCTGACAATGCATCGAGTCCTGCACAACTCAGTCACTGTATTTCCTGTAACAGCTGCGGCTGGGAAGGATGGAAGTAATGCCCAAGCGAAGCTATAAGCCGAGTACCTCCAGCCACAATGGTTGGCAACTGCCACTTCATTGGTGTTTTCCCTAAAAAAAACAAGCGCCCAAGGGGCTTCAATATACGCCTGTATATCTGGAATTTCAAGGTTGTTTAATAGCCTTGATTCCAATTGGTAGAGCAATCCAGAGACAGGTCTACAATTTTGTGCTTCTGAGAACGTAACATATATATCACATGTTATATTGAATGATAAACTAAAATGAGCTTAACTCTTGGTAGCTAGTTGACCTTGAAACAAGAGCTGAGAGCTCACATATCTCACACTGAAATCGACAATAGTCAAACACAAGAAAATAGTAGTTTTCCTGCAAATGGATTCCTTTCAGACGAGAGAATTTTTCATGAAGGAAGAAGAAAGTGATGAAGCAAACCTTTGTTCTTGAGTTAATAAACATGTGTGAAGTTCATAAAGGACCCCTCTCCCCGTTAAATTAGTAAATGTATGGTTTATATTTCACAACAGTTCAACTAAATGTAGCGGTTTCAAACATGGGAGACAACTCCACAGGACAATACCATATACATGCAGGGGAAAGAACTTTGAATTTTCCAACCTAACACATATAATCAGCTAAACTTGATTCAGTTTTGGGGGACTGTGACCTTGACCTTTGACAAATTGATCTCAAATGTATGGCTCCTCTTTGCCATGCAAGTAAGGTACACTGTACCAATCCATACCTTGAAACTAGAGATATCGCATGGACAACAAATGTTAATGGCTGAATGGACAACGCAACATCGCATTACACGACCTCGTCTTCGACAGGCATATGGAAATGTGACTTAATGATTTCTTGATTTTAGGGTCACAGTGACCTTGACCTTTGAACTCGACGTAAATTTTGGTCCACGACACATCATCTTCCCTCAATGTATCAATGGACCCCAAAAATCATGATTTTTAACAATTTTATGATTTTGGGGTCACAGTGACCTTGACCGTTGATCTTGACCTACACTTTGGTATGTGACACATCGTGTCCCCTTAATGTATCTACTGACACAAAAAAATGTTATTTTTAATAATTTTCTGATTTTGGGGTCACAGTGACCTTTGACCGTGACCTAATTTTTGGTATGCGACACTTCATTTCGGCCTATAGAATTCACTCACAAAAAATTAGTAATTTTTTATGATTTCCTGATTTTTAGGTCACACTGACCTTTGACCTCGACCTACATTTGGTATGCAACACATTGTTCCCCCCCCAGGGCATCCACTCACCAAAAATTAGAAATGTAGACAGAAAACTGTCAATGATTTTCTGATTTTAGGCAACAGTGACCTTTGACCTCTGACCTCGACCTCAATTTTGGTACGCGACACATCGTCTCCACCTGGCATATCCACTCACAAAAAATTTGCAACTGTGGATAGAAAACGTTCACAGATATAGACCGGACACGAACACTTCAGTGATTTCCTGTTTCTTAGGCCAGTGACCGTTAACCTCTGACCTCGACCTTCATTTTGGTACGCGACGCATCGTCTTCCCGTAGGGTATCCACTCATCAAAAATTAGAACTGTAGATATAAACTGTCCGAGATATAGACCAGATACGGGGGACGGACAGACAGACAGACAGACAGACGGACGGAAACCGCCATCACATAATACGTCCGCCTTTTGGGCGGGCGTATAAAAACAGGTCTGCTTGGAGAAGAAGCAATCTGTTGTTCATTCTCTTGCAGTTGTAGTAGCTTGAACAGGTTTACTTGCTTGAAAGAAATCAGGAAAGGCAATTAGTGGCATATCGATCATGTAAGACGAGGCAACGTGAATTTACAGGATTTCCAATATGGGATGGGCAAGTTGTCGGCCATTGTTCCATTTGCTAACATGTCGAGTCGTGTTGAAAAGCGGCATATCGTCTTGCATGAACTGTGTCCCCAATTTGCAATACAATGCTTTGAAAAGAAGAACTGATGTTTGTACAAAGGAAAACAGATTTCATGTAAAACTCGACATGGAATTACAAGATTTATTATCATGTTGAATGTCGACAAAGATCCTGAAACAAGAAGGAAACTTTACTTGACAAGACTGAATTAACCGAAACCCTTAAGTTCTGGTGGCTATTTCTGGAGAGCAATACAGAACATTATTCAAAATTATGGAAACCTTTTCCAACAGACTATCAAAACAACCATTAACAGACTATCAAAACAACCATTAACAGACTGTATCAAAACAACCATTAACAGACTGTATCAAAACAACCATTAACAGACTGTATCAAAACAACCATTAAAGGTTATACAAAATGGTCTCAAAATCTGCTACTTTTTTGTGCTAAATTGTTGTAGAGGTGATTATATAGACTTGTTTTACATTTTTGTATGTTTTCAAACTGCCCAAGGTTGGAAATAGCAGCAGTAAAGTGCGACAATTTCACGCCCCTTTTAAAACGGCGAAAGCTGTGATCGCTTGACCAGTGACGTCACAACCTGATTACGATCTCGGCCAAATGCCTGTTGTGACGTCAAAAAGTCAGCGACATCACGCTAGAACTCCCACAGTTGGGTAAATCTTTCGTAATAACGCCCGACGTCATAGACTATGACGTTTACGGCGCAATCGTAATCAGGTTGTGACGTCATGCACCGGAGGTCATGGCTCCAATACGTTTTCTCCCACATGTGTGCTATTCGTGTGCTAAAACCCACTTCGACGACATTATTCAAGAAAAAAATACTAATTTGTTTGGAACACTACCGGGTATGTTTTAATGCAAAGCAGTATAGAGTCATTTGGTATAACCTTTAACAGACTGTATCAAAACAACCATTAACAGACTATCAAAACAACCATTAAATAAACTTTAACAGAAAATAAGTAACAGCAAAGAAGTAATATAACAGAATTTTTTTCTTAAAAAGAGAAAACTAATATTAATACTGTTGGAAAATGAATGCTGATAACACAAAATTGTTATCTATCTGCCCTCCAAATTACTTAAACTCTAGAAGACCATGCATTATTGCGTAAAATATACCTTTAATATAGGAGCTATCAAATTCAATTCTCAAACTGCCAGTATAGACAAACTAGTCACTGAAGGATAATTTATAGTATTGCATAATCAGAGGCCGACAATGGATCTGATACACAAAGATCCATTTCAGGATATTGTTATTTCTACTTACATAGTAGATTTGTAATTTAAAAACCTGGACAAGATTCTGGCAATAAAGGCTGATATGTTACAGTAATGAAAGCTCAAATACATGCACTTTAACAACATAATTTAATATTTACAAACTGTATCATACAATAGTTGATCTGATAAATGCTCGAGTAAATATTACTATAATTAATATTTACAAGATGGATAAAAAAGTGCATTGATCAATATAACATCACAGAATTTACAGTAAAGGAAATTTACTGGTAAAAGGAAGTTGAAGCATTCTTTTGTATATCCTAACAGGTAAATTTCTGATAAAAAAAGGTATTGGTTTTTACAGAAAAAAAATACAAACTTTGTAAATATATAGAAAGAAATATGGTTAATACTGAAATAAATAATAAATGTATCACAGATTTGGGTCACTGATTGACTGTTTCGTACTGTCCAGAACCAATCAAATGCTTTAGCTAATGGTCTTGCCCAATCACAGTTGAAGGAATATGTCATGAGGTCACATTTCCTGCCCATGGTGCAGCAACATGGTACTCGGCCTGAAAGACAACAGAATATTAAATATGTGAATATTGTCAGGAAGCAGTTTGAATAGGTGTCAAACTAATCTAGTACTGTAGCTTCTTGTGGCCAAACTAATCTAGTACTGTGGCTTCTTGTGGCCAAACTAATCTAGTACTGTAGCTTCTTGTGGCCAAACTAATCTGGTACTGTGGCTTCTTGTGGCCAAACTAATCTAGTACTGTGGCTTCTTGTGGCCAAACTAATCTAGTACTGTGGCTTCTTGTGGCCAAACTAATCTAGTACTGTGGCTTCTTGTGGCCAAACTAATCTAGTACTGTGGCTTCTTGTGGCCAAACTAATCTAGTACTGTGGCTTCTTGTGGCCAAACTAATCTAGTACTGTGGCTTCTTGTGGCCAAACTAATCTAGTACTGTGGCTTCTTGTGGCCAAACTAATCTAGTACTGTGGCTTCTTGTGGCCAAACTAATCTAGTACTGTGGCTTCTTGTGGTCAAACTAATCTAGTACTGTGGCTTCTTGTGGCCAAACTAATCTAGTACTGTGGCTTCTTACAGCCAAACTAGTCCAGTACTGTGACATCTTACAGCCAAACAAATCTAGTACTGTGGCTTATCACAGCCAAACTAGTCTTGTATTGTGGCTTCTTGCATAAATATCATGTCTCGTAATATATTTCACAACATATGAAATGCCTCCACATTCTCTTCTCAGCAAATGTATATAAAATAGTTTCCTCGACATTTATTTTTCAACACCTAATTCTCTCTCGACCAGCCCTTATGTTCCACTGTGCTTCTATGGTCTTCAACATTGTATCTCTCTTTAATTCCATGATGCAACTAAATGACGGGTAACCCAGAATCTGACATTGCTTATGTAATACATTTAATGGGGAGTTCCTGATATTGGTCACAGTCATAGTGTGCGAAGAGGTATGACTCACCTCTGGATTTCTTAATAGTTTATCAGTTCTCTATATGCTCCAACGTTCAGCAATATGTCTAACTAGCGATTTCTGACATATTTTCAACTTGAAGTTGCTAAAGTATTCATTAGATTTATATTCTTCATACTGTCTTCAAAAAGTAGGATAATTTGATGCATATTTACCACATGAATACCAGTTATCACTGATCAAAAACATGTCTCCATGTTGTAGCATAGGGAGAAATGAAAATTGACATTGTACCTGGAATTGGCATACTACGCTCACTGCGCACTCTGAGGACTGATATCAGCAAGCCCCCATTTAAATGTCCATGCACTGTGCAAGATCTGAAACCTGACACACTGAATTAAGCTTTAATTTGATTTTTTAGGTTAAGTCTACATAAATGACTTCTCCATTAAGCTGTACCAGACCAGTGATTCTCAATCGCCAGTTCAATTAATGTTGTATTACAGGAGCGATGTCAGGTGGTTGGGGACTCGGAGAGTTGTATTCTCTTGATTCCAACTTATCATTCAGTTGCCATGAATCAGTTCAATTCAATGATGCACATTGCATCATGAGATTGAAAGAACCATTATGGTTAAAAAAGCGTAGATTTGTTTGTTTTCATTAAAGGTTTTACTAATGTAGTTCGCGCAAGGACCCATCTGGAAAGTGTGGGGTTAGCCGGAAGTTAAGTGTTTGCTGGCAAAATGTGCACATGAACCACATGTCGAACTATGACTTTAAAAGTAATGTTGTCTGGTTGACGTATTAAGTCACTTCACATAGCCTGATGTAAGAGTTCGCGCTGTGGCATTATATGGGACCCATCGTCAAGCCACTATTTCCTTATTGTGTGTCATTGTAAATTAAGCCTAGATCGACTTTCTCTACACATCAATCCGATCCACGTGTTTTACTGTTTCGAGTTTTTGGTAACTCGCAGTTCAATCTCACACATTTTGCGGCAGACGTACAGGTGAATAACTTGATCATGTATGGTCATCGATTTGGTCTCTCAGCCATAAAAATAGTACTAAAGGACATGTATTCGATGAATTCATTATAACAGAATTAATATTAATGTGTTAACCACGAACGGGTGATACAATCCTGTCGTTTTACGATATGAAACTAGATGGATCACTCCACGGCACGTCTGCGAAGTATGGCTCTAGAAAACACCTGTTACTCGTCCAATATCAA